>JAHWFP010009927.1:8801-23637 GCA_023313725.1 Lithobius niger
TGACTAAACACAGACACTGACTAAACACAGACACTGACTAAACACAGTTACTAACAAAACAAACGAACGTGAACAAGCCTACAGGGCAACTAGATCCGTGTTCCCCATTGCCTACAGAAGACTACAACATCCCGGAGTCGCCGTAGAGTGGCAGCCGACACAGGGTGCACACACAAAGCCTATCACTAAGACTGGCAAACACACAGTGCTTACTAAATGTCGCCTTACGATGCACATCACCTAGCGGACACTGTAAAAGGAGAAGAAGAACAGATGCTTAAAGATTAAACAGATGCTAACAATGTTAGTGAGCCAACAATTCGCCCGTCCTTTGAGGAAACGTGAAGAGGAAGCATCATCATTATTACGATTTAGGTGATGTAATGGTATGACGTCACGTTGGCATGCTACGTGAAACCAAGTGTTAAGCCTTTTAAACATATAAGGAAGCTGTAAAGGAAGACGAAGAATTTGGTATACGAACTAACGTATGAAGTTGGGATGAAGTATACTGCACTGATAATAAGTCAAATGTGAAGGATGCAGGATGGGTAGCTGGAACTGTGATATCCAAAGATAGCCAATTTCAATTTCACGTAACATTAAAAACAGGCATTGTTTGGCGGAAACACGGTCAGCATTTATGTTGTAGAGAACCGGAAGATGACAAGATATATCAGAAGTGCGCATCTGGCATGACAAACTTCTCTTTATAATGCTAGAAGTAGCTACTGCTCAAGATAGAAATGTAAACAGCGATCAACAAACAGTACCTTCCTAAAGCACCGAACGGAACGAACCAAACGCACCCCTGTTGTTGACAGTTCAGCACATTCCCTACTATAGCCTATTGATGTGGCTTGCTTACGTCAACCATCGTCCGGAAACGATGAATCTGTTTCCGGTACCTAGCGCATGCTCAAAAGCTCCACCACTGCCAAACACACGGTACCACCTTCCCAAGATGGTTTGCAATTTGGCATTGCTCGCGCCTGGTTACATTCATTAGCCCAGGCTGGTCCAATCATTTAGCAACGTCTGGTAACGTTAAAGATATGACGTAACGAGTGCTCTGTTGAACTTGTTGATTTTCCTGAGCTGTGATTGCAGTTTCGGAAGGTACTAAACGGCTGGCGCAATGTTACTGCGCACGCGCGACGTCAAGTTTGGAGCCAAACTGTCTCTAACAGTGGTGCGTTTTGTTCGCTTTGTTTGCTGGTTTAGGAAGGTACTGTAAGTCATTCAGCACAGGAGTAATTAATACCTGCATTGCGAAATGCCAGATAAAAGAAATTTGCACTCAGATCAGAGAATTTTAACAAAATTGCCGTATAAAACACAAGTAATAATAATAATAACAGAAGGAGTCGGCCAATAAGCTAATAGCTTGTTATTAGGCCCAAGCGGCAGATGTTAAGTGGAAGGTTTTACCACCATCAGGAACAGTTGTTTTTTGCCGCATGAGAGAGAAACCGGAGTACACGGAGGAAACCCTCGTGCAACGGGCGGGAAACAACCAAGATGTAAATACCCCAAGATGTAATCCACCAAAAAATTCAAATATGGATTTGCCTCAGTTGTTAACACCACTGCAAGATAGAGGTGTGCGTCGCTACAGGAGTGTCACCCTGTTGCAACACTTACTTTGCAGCGCGAAGTGTCATAAAAATGTTTACAAGCGGTTTGTGAAGCTGGGAAAGACTTTTCTGCTCCACTGCGAGCTTCCAGTAGAGTCCGGAAGAGAGACAGTCCCTCAATTTGTGATGCAACACACTGGCAGTTGTTCGTTGTTTGTGATGCGGGCAGCCAACATTTTTTGTTAGTTGGTCAATTTTTTTCTGATTTTCACATGGTAAATGAATTCTGTCCTTGTGCTGAAAATATGTGTAGCATTCTTTTTATGTGGGGGGTGGGGGTCAGATGTGATGTGTGTTGTGTGTATACTAGGAAACAGGCTTTGGGCCTATTGTAGGCGGAGCGAAGAAAAATTTATTTTAAATTTGTATTTCCTCTCATTATAATGGCTGTGCAATGTTTGCTAATGGTCCTTAAAAAGCTCGGGGCAATATTCATTCGGCTACAGTTGAGCTGAAGCTTTTTGCTGGTGTTTTTTACATTTTAGCTAGGCTACGTTTCATATTAATTTTAAGATACTTTCGTTTGCACCCATATTTAGTATCCGTTTCGTTATTTGCAGCCTCTTTGCACCGTCGCCGCCGTTGTAAAATACAACGTTAGCCGCCGTGGTTAAGCTGGCAAAGAACGTGCCGCCGTGGTTAAGCTGGCAAAGAACGTGCCACCGTCAATAATGCTTACATTGTTTATATTTATTGCAATATTAACAATAAAGCATTTAATTGCAAGCTAAACAATCACCAGTAACGATAGTACTTCACAACAATCAAAAGATTCGAAACATCCGCGGCTCTCTACGCTGCCTTCTACGACAATGTTGAAGCGCACACCTCTGGCACGTACTACAACGCCAAACGCTAATTTTTTTTTTTAATTAGAATTATTACAATTGTTGATCAGCCGGTGTTAGCTTGGCTGTGAACATAGAATTTAAATAATTCTAAATCCTAATTTTAAGCCAAATTGTTAGTACCGTTTTAGTTACGTAAGCGACAACAGTAGAGAAATTAGGCCTATTGGGTTCGATGTTAGGCCTATTTATTCTGGCAACATGGGATGGAGAGTGTAGTTTCCATAGCAATCTAGAAATCTTGAAATTACAATACGAAGCCAAAGTATTGTTCTGTGTTGTGATATAAATACGTAGTCTGCTGTGTCTGTCGTATTATATGAACGGTTTCCTCCTGCAGCGGCGATTTGATGTTTCAAATTTGAGATTCCCGTTGATAGCGTCAACGCCACTTTGGTTGCCATGTTGGCTGAATTCCTGCAAGCATTCTTTTTTACATGAAACGAATGTGAGTCGTTAACGAATCCTTCTGGTTTGTTTCCCATTTGCTTGTCTTCCTCTAGTGGTTAAAGTGTTATGATCAAATGTTATTATTTCGTTGAGTTATGTCAAAAAAGATTGTTAGCTGTAAGGAAGCTACGATGATTTATTTTGGCTTTTTTTTTAAAGTTCACTTGATTACCAACAGCACAGTGTATGCTTCGTCGGAATTTCTTAACTATTCAAGATTCCAAATTTACAATGGTGAGTGTTAGAAATAAATTCGAAAATTTGTTATTTCTCCCGTAATAATTGTTCGATTTACGTCAAATTTTGGCTCAGCAATACTGTTTGGGGTATCAAGCGTTGTACCAAATTTCATTCCAATCCGATCTTTCGTTTGGGCTCCACCCAGACTAAAAATGTGCAACCAACAGACCAACGGACCAACCAACCAACATTTTGCAATTTGGTGTCCGTTATAGGCTACGCTTCGCTCGCTCGCTCCGCCAATTAATCAATAATAAAATTAAGTGTCTTTAAAGGAATATGTTATCAAATAGTATTGGTAGTGTTTGATAGATAACTTGGGAAAATATTGCATATTGGTTTGCTACTTGTACGTACATAAGATTACTATATTTACAGTAGGTAAGAGGTGTCGTTTTCTACTTCTATTTTAGTAGGGTCGACTGTAATGTATGTTTTTTTTTTATATGTAGACAGTTTATGTATCAACATTGCATCCCGAAATCCGAAGGATTTGTGTGGGTTGCATAATATTTACATACATTGTATTACAAGTGAATATGAGTATACATATACATTTTTATCCGTTAGTAAAAATAAAAAGCATTATATCAACATACTCATTATCTGAAGCACTATTTTTCCAATACCTATGTTATAATTTTAATAGTCAGCTTTTTATACATACTTATTTTTTAAAACTTTTATTATTATTTTGTTAATAACCAGTTTGTTACTTCTTTCTTAATTTATTTAAATCCTGTTAGAGACATGAGATTATTAGGTAGCTGATTAAAGGTCCAAGGAATATAATATCGCATATTCCTCATTCCATAACAATATTTCTCTAATGGTAAAGTTATTTCAAATCGTAGACTTTTACTTCTTAGATATGTTTTTTTTTTTTACATCTTTAACCTTGTGTTCAGATTTAAAATACTTATTTAAGATTATTATGCAATTCCTAAGATTTTGAACGTTTAGTATTTCATGTTCTTGAAATAGGTCGTTGGTTTTTTTTTTTTTATAATTCACTTTTTTAAACAGAGCTTTAACTAGTTTGTTTTGTGTTCTCTGGATTTTATCTAGGAGATATGATGGTGTTAAACCATAGAATTCTATCCCATGTCTTATTACTTGTTACTAAAGCGTCAAACAATATATGTTTTTTTTTCTGCTAAGAATTGGTCTTAATTTATAACAAATTGGTAATAATTGTCGTAATTTTTTTTATTAGGTTATCTATGTGATGGTTGAACTTCCACAAATTATCAATACATATACCTAAGTATTTAGCCGTTGACACTTTTTCTACTTTAATGCATGTTTCAGAGCATTTTTCAGAAGCCCTACAATGTTCAGTGTGTATCAGCAAATCTGTCACTGCATATTTATTGTGAGACGATGTGATATCTTAACAGCTGTTTTCAAATCATTTATGAAAACATCATTTTCTAGGAACCAATTTTCTAGGAACCAATGTGGCCCCATCTTTGATGTGGGTATACCATTAATGTTATCAATAGATAACATACCATCACTTATTACCTATGATTGTATGAACACCTGCTAGGGGTAATTATCTTCCAATATAATATCTGCACACTGGTGCAGCCACCTTTTTAGGTGTTACCCTTCATTCCATTTAAGTAACTTTTTATTGTGTCTTACTTCTTCAACGTGTGGGAAGGCCATTTATTTGAATGTACCACAGCCTCCATTACATGACGCATGGTGACACTTTCAGCACCTTCCTAAACGACCGAGCAGAGGGAACAAAACGCACCACTGTTTGGTGACAGTTTGACTCATTCCTTGCTAATAGCCATGTTGGTGCGGCTTGATTGACGTCAACCATCGTCAGCGATGAATCTGTTTCCGGCAAAACTGTTACATCACGCATGCTCAAACCTCCACCACCGGGAACCACCTCCCCCAGCTGGTTTGCAATTTGGCATTGCGCTCTCCTGGTCACATGTATTAGCCAATCCTGGTCACATCCATTAGCCAGGTCTGGTCGTGGTGAAGGTATAATGTATCGATTCTCTGCTGATCTTATTTAGTTTGCTGTCTGTGATTGTATACTTTAGGAAGTTACTGAACGACTGATGGAACATCACTGCGCACGCGTGACGTCAAGTTTGGAGTCAAACTGTCTCTTCTAGCAGTAGTGCATTCTGTGCGCTCTGTTCGGTCGTTCAAGAAGGTACCGTTTTATTGGCAGTAATCACTTTTGGTGTAGTCGGTTGCTGAGCTTTTTGGAGAGTTAAAGAAAGTGCACAATAATTCGATGTGCTTCTGGTCCCTTGATGATTAGTCGACTTTTGCACCTCCTGTCAATCTGTTTTTTTTGTGTGTGCATTTTCTCTAATATCAATTGATCTAACTGTCTTTGCAGGCTACCCACACCCAATGCATCCTAGAAACCAGGGCCGTAGCCAGCACCCCCGCAGCCACCGCACGTGCGGGGGTTTTCTTCAGGCAGAGCAGCGCGAAGCACGACGAGTCATTTATAATAGTGGACCTTATATACATATTTTGAGTTTTGTTTACAAACTCGAGCTTAGTTTCAGAGAACTACTTAACGTAAAAAGGTGGTACAGGTTTGAAATGAAAGATCATGCTCTCCTAATCCTGCAAAAAATCGTAAAATTCCAAACAAAGAAAAACCTATAAGTTCAGAATTTGATGAAAAACATGGCTAAAAACTGAAAGCTGCCATGAGAACGACAGCATGGTCTGAAACATAGTCATTTTATTGGTAAGCGAAATAAAAATAGCCTGTTTCTGAATAAAGCTTACAGTTTGAAAAGAATTATACATGTCATGTTAATAACTTCCACAAAATTTCACGCCAGACATGAAAATGACTAATTTTTTTTTCGGTCTGCTGCAGGAGCCGAGTTATAGTGTTGAAACATGGAAACGGTAACCCACAAAAAAAAAGTGCTGATTGTTAATAAAAAAAAGTTGATTATTACGTTAAAAACGACTTGTTTATTAATTTATTTTTAAACCCAGTAATCAATAAAAAAAACGTTTTTTTAGGGGGGGGGGGGGGAGACACTTCATTTTAATTCTGGTGCGGGGGTATAAAAAAATTCCTGGCTGCAGGCCTGCTAGAGACTATCTGAATGAGTAGACCTTAGAAATATGGCCTTAACTATAGCCGTTAATTATTCGTCTTTAGAGCGGAACGACGTTCACAACTTGGGAATGCACAACGATTCTAGCTATTTTTTCTGCACCTCTCTGCTTGACACAATTTTAAAGGGAAATTTCGGTAATTTTCTTTTCTGTAGCTCAATTTCTGGCCCTATTTTTCAGTGCTAAACGCGGAAAAAAAAACTATTTTATTTTGTTTTGCGGGTCAAAAGTCACATTGTGGTTACCCTCACCAAATAAGCAATTCTAACAATTAAATTAAAAAACTAAGGAGTAATACACGATGGATTACTTTTTACGATAGTGAAGATTACCCTTGTTTATTTGGTTATGGTTACTGCCAACTGATTATGCTGCTACGACCAACAACAGTGCTAAAAGCACAATACCGAACTCTGAACTACGGTAATGTGTGGATAACGTCGAATACCGAAGACCCCCACCAAGTTATCATTAAGTCTGTTAGATAAAATGCCAAGTTAGTTGGTTGTAGGTTCGGTAGAATGTATTTGCATAAAAGAGATCCAGCTAGGTAAACTGTTTTCCAAATACATTTCCTAGATTGAACAAGTTTCCTAAGCTCATTTTCCTTTGATAATTGGTTCCTTTGGTTTGATAATTTTTATTCTATTCTATCCTTCCAGATAATCTAAACTTAAGACAAACAGCCTTTTAAGAGTGAAGCACATTCTTCATTTTATTGTAAAATATGAGTGTATGAAACTATTAGTGAAGATAAGTTGTGATTTTATGTCATTTAAATGGCAGTTACAGTCCATAAGATCAATGGGTTCAGTTATTGATAAATAAATGCAGATGCAAACCAACTAATTTAGGACTGAAATGTCGGACTACCTGAGCAGATAATTGAACCATTGTGATTTGAAACAAAAGGCTGAAGATCTACACTCAACATGGTTCAAAGACGTCAGTATGGGTGAGTAGCGGTGCTTCGGCCTTTGGTTAGAAAAGTCAAAGGTTCTGTTCCCACACATGCTGTCTGACATTTATAGGTGCAAAAGCAACAGAAACAGCTTTGCATGGTACCATTTTCAAGTAGTGCACGTGGATCCAGTAAAAGACCAACCTGTCTGTGATCAATCAACTGCAGGCTAAAAAAAGGTTACAACTGAGAGCTAACTAAATGAGACATGATCAAAATATGTTTCCTCGTTGTGTGAGTTTCGCATTTTATTGCACTTAGGTAAACACTTTTCAATCAATATTGGCACGAATCATATATTTAAAACGTAAAGTACAACAGCACTTAAACAGATGCAATTTTCTCAATTGTACATTTGATTATTTCAATTAAAAATCATCAATTTTTATCTGTGTAGATTTTAACAAGTGAAAATTCAATCATGTTACCCCTTTTTTTACGGCACACTTGGCGTATTTGTTTGTAATCCTTGTACCTTTTTTACGGCTATGGCGTCGCGCTACAAAGGTTTATGCATGCAGTCGATTGTTGCTGGCCACTTTGAAACAATTCAACTCAGCTCTGAAAGCTTGCAACTGCGAAATAAATACGCAATTCTATCGTTTTTAGCTGCCTCGAAATTCGCAACGCAGCTTAGTTTGGTTTAAAAATATATGCGTTTAGCTGAAACACTGATTCTTTCAAAGGGTTTCAAAGGGTTTAACAAGAGTTAACCACTCCTGGTCATCTGCCCGAAGCCCTAAGGCCCTATGTCTGCAACAGCCAGATGGTGGTCATCCACCCAAGTATCAATCCAGTATCAATTCTTTCTTACGATATTTTATTTGGAGCCATGGCCCTTAGCCGTACGCCCCATCTAACAACTTACACTACACAATTTACACATCATACCCCACACTACCGTCACAATACACAATGCATCACACGAACTAATGAAGGCAACACAAAATTAAACCGTACACAACCACTCTCAATCCATGTACCGTTACACAGCACCTCCCACCTTCTCTCCCCCATCAAGGGAGAGTTCCCTTCTCATTCTTCAATTCAATTCAATTCTTTCATTTTACCGTTCAACAATCAACTTTTTTAGCAAAGACATAACACGTGCACGAAGAATGAATCTGGAGTTTGCTGAGTGGCATTGTTCCCTAAATACAATGGTTAAAACAATGTAAAACAATCAAAATGATCGTTTAGGGTCCCGTAATTCCGGAATGGATCAACCAATTAAAAAAGTGGTCCCTGTAAGGTTGAAGCCCAGGGAAATTTCTGGCTCAGATCATGTTTCAGATTTTAGGTAGGTGCAGTAGTTATTTCTGAAACCGTGTCAGCCAAGAACAAGAACAACAACAACAACAAGTGAACAGTTTTCAAATTTACGTGTAGCTTCCTACGTTTACTCTTGCACGGAATTGCATAAAAGTTGGTGTAAAGTTTGGAAAAGTTGCTATCTACTAACTGGCCAAGTTTGGTCGAAATATATTGAATAGAAACGGAGAAAATAATTGTTTTAGTTTTGCTGGAGAGATTACTTCTGTCATATATATACACGGCTATCGCCGTGTAAGATAATATTTGTTGCCCAACAAGTGCTAATGGTCAAGGAAGGACAACAGGTTGACACTGATACCCAGTCAAATTAATAAGGGGGGGGGGAGGAGGAAGAAAAAAGCATCGTAATAAATATAGCAGGCAACCAGGCCTTAGTCAAGCCATCTCAAATATTTAGTGAGGGAAACATTCCTCAGCTTTGTTTTTAAATTTTGTAATGTAGGAGCCATAACAACGTCAGCAGGGAGCTCGTTCCATACCCCGACCATACGGTTGGAAAAAAAAATATTTTCTACTATCCCGCTAACTTGTTGAACTACTAGGTTAAGCGGGTGACCCCTGGTTCTATTATCATGTCTCAGTGAAAAATAGCGACTGCAATCCACGTTGCAGAGATCATGAAGAAGCGAATAAGTCAATAACAAGTCACATACCAATCTACGTTTTTTAAGAGAATCAACATTTAAAATGTTCAAGCGCTCACTATAGCTCTTAATTTTAAGACCAGGTAGATACTTCGTAAATTGACGTTGCACTGATTCCACATTGTCAATGTCTTTAACAAGGTACAGAGACCAAACAAACTATGCGCCTATTGGCCCACCGTCATCATTCACCTCGTTGTGCTTAATTTGCTGTACAGTTAACGCGTGGTGACAAAAGTATGAGCTAATCTATTTTTTTTTTTAAATTTACGCCATGTTAATTTTGGAACGTTAAAAAAGCATAACGACAGCAACGTTGTTACTAGTGATCATGGATAATTCCAAGCGTATGCTGTGGCTATTGCGATTCACGTAATTTTTTTTATGAAAACGAAAAAAAAAGACGATTGAAAAATTGCTAATTCGAAACTATAAAGCAGTTCGTGGTTGTTATTAACTGTTTACTATTAAGCTACTATTAAGTTTACTATTAAGCTGCCCTTAACTAACCACAAACGTAAAATGAGGACAGCATTTGTATTAAATTACAGCAAAACAAACTGAAACTGAAAGACAATAGAAAAAATCCTTTTTCTTTCCACGTGAGGGCAAATAATTGAAGTTTGACAGTCCCCCTCGACTAATATAAGAGAAGCTGCCAAGTTTCCAAAAAATTGCATGAATACTACTACACATACTACATACTGGTTTTGAAGCCTTGTCTAGTTGTGCATTATTTGTTTGTATGTTATCCTTTCAGATAATATTACAGTATTTTATTATTGCCAGGAGCTAATAAACGTACAAATGTCGATAGGCCGTGGGGGTGTCCATGTCGTAACTGTCGTTTCATACCCATCCCTTGTCACAACGTCGTCTGGGTGAGAAACTGTGAGTTTCGCACTCACATCCAGGCCAATTCATGATCTAAGTGGCATCAGTTTTCAGGCACACAGGAGGACTGGTGTTGAATCACGAGCGATGAACGCGATTTCTGCCCCAGTTGGCCTTGGCTTGCAGTAGTTCTTCTCTCCGTTTCACTCCGGGGAATGCTGTTGCACGTTGGGGAGCCGCATGCCTGGCCTAGTCCTAGTGCGGGCTTCTAATGACAATAACTAATACACATCTTCATCTTTCATCTAAGCTTAATTAGATCTATTTGTCTGAATTAGAATGGCTACTGTAGTAGTTCAAAAATGAACAGAGTTTAAAAATAAAAGCACTACAACATTGATAAACTGCCGTAGCTTAGCTCTTAATTAGAATAAATCGTTTTAATTACCCTTGTTGGAAAACATATATCTTCACCTTTCATTTAAGCCCAATTATGTCAATGGATCTGGATTTGAACGGCTACTACAGCAGTTTAAACATGGAACTTGTAAAACGACGCAATAATCAAAGCGCTACAACACAGACAAACCACTATAGCTTAGCTCCTAATTAAAATAAATCGTTTTAATTACCCTTGTTTGAAAACATACATCTTCACCCTTCATTTAATCCCAATTATGTCAATGGATCGTAATTAGAACGGCCACTGTAGCTGTTTAAAGATAGAACTTGTCGTAAAACGACATAAAAATCAAAGCACTACGACGTAGATAAACTGCCGTAGCTTAGCTCCTAATTAAAATAAAGTTTTAATTACCCTTGTGGGAAAACATACATCTTTCCCTTTCATTTAAGCCCAATTATGTCAATGGATTTTAATTAGAACGGCCACTGCATAAGTTTAAAGATGGAACTTGTCGTAATACGATGCAAAAATCAAAACCCTACAATGTAGATAAACTGCAGTAGCCTTAACTCCTAAGTAAAATAAACCGTTTTAATTATCCTTGTTGGAAAATATACATCTTCATCTTTCATCAAGCCTCCAAACTTCCATTTATTTGAATTAGAATGGCTATTACAGCCGTTCAAAGATGGAACTTGTAAAATGATGCAAAAATAAAGAGCTAACGTAGATAAACCTCCATAGCTTAGCTCCTAAATAAAGTAAATCGTTTTAATTACCCTTGTTGGAAAATATATATCTTCGATTTCATCTAGGCCTAATAACATCCATTTATCAGAATGAGAACGGCTACTGCAGCAGTTTAAAAATGGAACTTGTCACAATACGATGCAAAAATCAAAGCTCTACAATGTAGATAAACTGCAGTAGCTTAGCTCGTAACTAAAATAAATCATTTTAATTAACCTTGTTGAAAAATATATATCTTCATCTTTCAACTAAGCCATCAACATCCATTTATCCGAATAAGAATTGGTGCTGCACCAGTTTAACGATGAAACTTGTTGTTAAACGAAGCAAAAAAAAAACATAGCGATACAACGTAGATAAACTACCGTAGTGGATCTTAATTAGAAATAACATTGCAGCTGTTAACCGCTAGGAATTATAATACACATATGAGCTGGTTTTTGCACAGCATCCATAAACGGCCTAATGTAATTTAAATAACTAATTTCGGCCAGAAGGGTTAATTTTACGAAAAAATATGAATACAATCTTTTTGAAGGAAATTTTATTCTAAACGAACTTGGTAAACAGTTTATTTTCAATCGGACGAATGGTTTAGACGATAGAAGCAAAAAACTGTTTCGGTCGCCATTTTTGGATGCCATCTTGAATTCCGGTCTGAGGAGGAGAAATGCGACTTGGCAGCGGGCAGATTCGGATTCAGCACGCTCATGATATGGTAAAACTGCCCGACACCCATGAACGCTTTTTGAGCTAAATCTGTCACAATAAAACATCGTTCAAAATGCCCTTTTGACCTATAAGAGGTGAAAATCAGTTCATGGTTGGGCATCGGTTCAGCTAGGTGAAGGCAAAATTACCCGAAGAAGAAGAACAAGAATATTGTAGTCACATTAAAACATCATTAAAGAGACCCTAGGCCTGTTCATACTTACGTTTTAACCTTAAACATTTAAAATCGGTTCATTGGTTCGATCTCTAGGTGAGATCAAAATTTCCCCAACAAGAAGAAGAAGAAAGAACAGAAGCAAAATGTTGTAGTCACATTAAAATAGCAGTCTAAAGACACCAGACTATGCTCGTGTCAACATCTTAAGCTATAAAAGTTGAAAATCGGTTCATTGGTTCGTTCTCTAGGTGAGAGAAACATTTCCCCAAGAAGAAGAACAATAACAACAAGAATAATGTAGTCATTTAAAATAACGTACAAATGGCACTGGTCCTTGTTCATACCTACATTTTTAGTTGTAAAAATTGAATATGGGTTCATCGGTTCAATATACAGGTGAGAGCAAAATTTTCCGAAGAAGAATAACAACAAGAATATTGCAGTCACTTTAAAATAATTGTTACAAGAACCCGGCTCTTTTTCATACATATACGTGTTCAGTTATAAAATTGAATATCTGTTCATTGGTTCGATCTCCAGGTGAGGGCAAAGATTCCCAAAAACGACAAAAAGAACAACAACAATAGCCAGACAGTTTGATTGTTGTCATTAAGTAATAGTTATTAATGAGAAACTCATGGTTGTTGATAATTATACTACGGCTGCGATGATTGGCCCGCCACGAGGTGGCAAGCCTGTCGAGTGCAAAGAACGAGAAAGACTTGCCCACCTCAAGGCAGGCCAATCATCGCACCCGTGGTATAATTATTGGTAATCATGAATTTACTAACCAATAACTAATTTATACCACGGTTGGGACGTCAAGCTAACTCCTATTTAATTAAAACGTTTTTGTGTTTGTGTTTGTGAAAATTGCTTCAAGAAATACGGTAATCCGTATGCCAAAAAGAATGAAGGTCATTCCATTTTATTTTTTGGAGTGAGAGGCGGGTGTTGTTAGACAGACGAGTCGTTTGGCAAGGGTTGACTGGAAAGGTCGCTCGTGTTTTCGAAGCTGTTCGGAGTGAATAAACTTTGATATGTGAGGCAACAGGGATAGAAGGACATTGTGCGACATTCTGGCAAAGTAAGTTATTCTTCTATAGTTTGTCGTCTGTAGTTTGATAATTGTTTCAGATCATATGGTGATAGGTGTATCGGAGTAAATAAAGGTCACTTTTGTGAAGGGGGAGGCTAGATATGGACCAGACATGTGAGAGTTAGCAGGGATAGGATTTCACTCGGCATATTCCGGCAAGTAAAGTATTTGCTTTTGAACGTTTTTATTGCGTTACTTTTTGGGCCGCTGTATTTAGTAGTTGGTGTGTGCATTCCCGGTCACGTGATCCAGAAGTGTCAAAAGTGTCAGTTATCGGCAAAAGTGCTGGTTATAAGCAAAAGTGTGGGGTAACTTGATAACCCACACCTTTTGCGATGATGCACACTTCCGGTCACGGTTAACAGGATTTAACCGATTGAAATTTAGTGTGGCGGTGAGTTAGCCTGACGTCACAACTGTGGTATAAAATTTAGTACTGCATTGTAATAGTTATCATCTCAAAAACCAAAATTGATAAAAGGAACCTCCAAGTTCCGAAAGGTTCGCCCCTTCAAAGGAGTGATATCAACACTCCAACACATTCGTCCATTAATCACACCATCTAATAGTTCGAAGGTTTAATGAAAACTAGAATATTGCTACTTTCAGTGGCAATGTTCAAGTTTTTATTTAACGTCCGAAGTATTATTCAGTGCGACTAAGTTGGCGAATGTTTTGGTGTGTTGATACCACTCCTTTGAAGAGAACCATTCGGAACTTGGTGGTCCCTTTTACCAGTTTTGGTGTTGATATGATATTACTTTTTTTTTAATTGTGTATTGTACTCAACTCAATTAGCCTGCAGATTTGTAACAATGTGCCACGTCAACAATAGCTTGAGTGGCCATTTTCTCAATATCTTTATTTCGTATCACTCCTTTGGGATCCCGAACCATTCTCAACTTAGTGTCTCTTTATTAGTTTTTTTTTTTAATTTTGACATTTTTTTCTTCGATTATCACGATTATCACGACACACTAATGTGTGTCTAGATACTCACATCAGTATACGCGTTGTCATTGTCCGTCAAATGAGAGACGATGCCGCTAATGCTAATAATGCTTATAACATTATTTTCGTACTTACACACCCACCCGCACCATTCTCGTTACACCCCCAAGGCTGTAAACCAGAAAAGGTATGCAGTTCGTATCGTACTGCAGCCATTCGTCCAATTTCATAGCTGGAAGCTTTCCCGTTATCTCGATATCGGTGAATAATCACCCTATGGAAATTAACATGGGGAAAAGCGGTAGTTAGCTAACTAGTAACATTATGGAATTCTATTGGGGGTCAGAATTTTCATTGAAAACAGCTTTGCTGACATTTCAACATGAGTTAATTTTTGCGAGATGGGTCTGGGTCATTGTTCCCCATTTTACCTCAATTTAAGCTTTTGCATCGCGTTATTATTTTTCCCCAAGTGCCTGAAATGTGCCTAACCATGCTACGCTATGGCATTGTGCTACAAAGGTGTACGTCCTCGACAAGAGAATTGATGTGATGTTTGTTGTCTAACTTGGTACAACACACTAGCGTGTGTCTGGTTGATACGACCCAAAAAACCTAATTTCGTTGACAAACATTAGTAGTAATAACTGCATTCGTAGGATATGT
>JAHWFP010009928.1:0-11125 GCA_023313725.1 Lithobius niger
TGGTGATGAGCTGGAACGTGATGACCTCCTGTAGGCCACCTACTAAAAAGAGTCAGAATTTTCTGCTGAACATCAAAATAAGCTCAGTCCCCTTGAAATTTGGTTCGATATTAAAAGCTCTAAGCAGATGCTGGTTACTTATCAACAATTCGAGATATTAGAAAACATTCAGCGAATGGATGTCCATGCTCATTCTCAGGCTCATATGATGCACTCGGGAGCGGCAGCCTGCATTGACACAACTTGGCAATCCTGAGATCTCCGTGGTGAAATGGCTATGAAGAAATTAAGCGAACCTTCTCTCCTTCTATGATAAACTGCGTAAGGCTTGACTGAAGCTTTCACCTGGCCAGTCAGAGTAGTCGTAAATTGGATGCTCCTACTCAGAGATGGTTTTTTTTAGCCTCTACCAAAGGGTTGCACGCGACTAAAATTCAAAAACTACGAATACTACCACGATCAACACTCTGGGATGCAACAAATTCCTGCTCCGTTTAATTTGACTTCGGCTTTCAATGTGCAACGGGGACAGGATAGTTTACAAAGTAGAGCTGCATTTTCGGACACGAGACCTGCACGCACGTCAGCTGGCTTCGGTTCCGGTATGTCTTCTGACTCTGTCGCTCATGTCGAATCCATCAGCCCGCAGTTAAGACGTGATATAGTAGAAGGTAAGGACGTTAACTTAACTCTGCTTCTATTGCCACAAAACCAGGCTGCCATGCCGAGTGCCGTGCGTTCGTTGTTGACGTCGGATGGGATTTCAATTAATCTGAAAGAGACTGACACTCGTTTGCAGCGCCCACTTACGTTTGCATTGGCGTTCAATGTCTTTAAGTCGGTGATGTGCGACGATTTTCCTCACAGGCACAAAGAGCTGGACCTTTATTTACGCCACATTCTGGAGATGGCCAGGCGTTTTGGGGGCAATGCGTTTTACCAATACCACCTGGCCTTCTCTGCTAAGGCAGCAGCTATTCTGCAACATTCAAATCTTGCTGTGGATTGGAGCATCGTCGATAGTGTAATTTTTAATTTAATTTTTGCGGGCCCCACAAAGTGCTAGCATGCACAGTCTATAATAGTGTTGCACACGCCGCCCCACTGTGTCCACTCGTTTCTCACACTTCCTCCGGGGCTAATCCTGCCAAATCGACGCGTGGGAATATCGCCGCTAGTGCTAGTGCGTCCGCTTCAAGTAATCCAAATGTTGACAGGTTAGGTCGCCGCCGTCTCTTCCACAAGGGAACCGAAATTTGCAATAATTTCAACACCGAGAAGGGGTGCACTAGAGGCGGCTGCACTTTCAACCTTGCTTGTTCCATTTGTAAAGCGTCTCACTCCGCTTCAACCTGCAAATCAGCATCTAACGAGAGCAGGGAAACCCCCTCGACTTTCTGACTTTCCGACTGTAGTTGCCAAGATGCTGCATCAACCCCAATTGATGTCGCTGCTTTGGAAGGAGAACTGGCCTCGCACCCTGATCGTGACATGGTGACTTTGCTTCTAGATGGCCTCCGCGG
The DNA here is from genome assembly GCA_023313725.1 of Lithobius niger. Taxonomy (NCBI): domain Eukaryota; kingdom Metazoa; phylum Arthropoda; class Chilopoda; order Lithobiomorpha; family Lithobiidae; genus Lithobius; species Lithobius niger. The sequence continues at coordinate 1,524 of JAHWFP010009928.1, forward strand.
AGGTTTTCACACCAGGGTGGAGTCGCTACCACAGCTGTCTCTCGAGTGCAAAAATCTTTTGACCGCCACTTGGGAACCGGATGTCGTCTCTCAGTGGATTGCTTCCGAGTTGGATAAAGGGTTTTTAATTGGACCTTTCAACCGCCCACCATTTCCCACTTTCCTCATTAACCCCATTGGTGTGGCAACTGGGAAATATTCCAGAAAGAAACGACTGATTGTGGATCTTTCTTCCCCACATGATGACACTCTGCATGCAAGCATCAACGACCTGATCGATAAATCTAAATTCTCACTCAACTACACCCGAGTAGATGACGCAGTTCGCATTATTTCCGAAATTGGCCGTGAGTCAGTTTTGTGCAAGACTGACATCACACACGCGTTTAAGCTGTTGCCAATTAGACCCGACTTATGGCACCTTCATGGAGTTAAGTGGCTCGGCAACTATTATTTCTTTGTGCGCTTAGTGTTCGGTTCAAGATCTAGTCCAAAGCTTTTCGATCTTCTGGCATCGGCCATTTGTTGGATTCTCAAGTGTAATTACAAGGTGGCACATCTGGTGCATCTCTTAGACGACTTCCTTACCATTGATGCTTCCGAGTGTGAGGCCTTACATACTATGGCTGTCCTTGCGTTAGTTTTCAAAAAGCTACGGGTGCCTTTAGCTCCACATAAAACTGTTGGGCCCACTCAGTGTTTGGAGTTTTTGGGCATTTCTCTCGATGCCAGAAATCTGGAAGCACGCTTACCCATGGACAAGAAAATTCGTTTGAAGGAAATTTTAACGACTTTTGCTAAGAAGAAGAAGAGCTCAAAAAGAGATCTTCTTAGTCTACTGCGGCACCTTAACTTCGCTTCAAGAGTGATCCCTGCAGGACGTTCTTTTGTTGCTCATTTGCTTAGCCTCGCGAATTCTGTTCGACGCCTGCATTTCTTTGTGCCTCTGTCAGAGGAATGCCGCACCGAGATGGAAATGTGGAGCTTTTTCCTCGACAGTTGGAATGGTGTTTCGCTCTTTCAGAGCCAGTGTTTATCTCTTGCGCAGGATCTTGGGATCTTTCTTGACAGCAGCGGTCATGACGCGTGCCTGGGCCGTTTCGGTGATTTGTTGTTTGAATGTCCTTGGACTGACTTCTTGCTTTCAGGTCGAGCAACACGTGTATCCTACCGTGAACTCTTCACAATTGTCGTAGCCTCAGTGTTGTGGGGAAAGTATTGGAGCAGGCTTAGGATTGGTTTTTTCTGCTCCAACCAGACAGTTATCCGAGCTATTAACATGGGACGCTCTCCAGTGCCAGTCTTGATGCCTTTGCTACGACGACTTACGTGGTGCGCCCTGCATGGCAGTTTTTCAGTGATTGCGTGGCCGTCAAATGAAACCTTTCCTCTTTCTCGTACTAAGCAACTTCTCTTGCAGATTGGTCAAGAGCTCAACTCCGCCGTTCCAGTAGTTGGTCGCCGAGAGGTGGCCCCCAGTCTCCAGGAACTTGTGTGGCCTTAGCAGATTCTGTAGACGAACTTTTCGATGCTTCTTTGTCAGAGGGTGCTAGACGAGCCTACAGCACAGGTTTTAATTGTTATAAGCTTTTTGTCACTCAGTTCGGGTTCTGGCATCCGGCGGAAGAGTTACCCGTTTCTGAGAAGCTCTTATCTACTTTGTTACCTTTTGCCACAAGACCAAGGGGCTCCGCCACGGAACATTAAAATTATACCTCTGTGGCATTCGTTTTGAGTTTATTCGTTCTGGCCGAGGCAATCCACTTTGCGATGCAACCGGTACACCTCATCCAGGACTGGCAGCGATTCTGCGGGCAGTGAAACGTGCTGTGGTTCCAGGTGTTAAACGACAGCGTCTACCTATCTCCATGAATCTGCTCGGTCGTATTGTCGGAGCTTTAACTGACGGTGTGTTCTCGCCTTTCGTCGACCTGATGATGAAATCTGCATGTGTCACTGCTTTCTTTGGTTATTTGCGATGCGGCGAATTCACAGCGACTTCTTCCTTTAACAGTTCAGTGAATCTCTCTGTTGGCAGCGTTTCTCTTGGCTCCGATGGTAGGTCCGCTACAGTCAGGCTCCGGGCATCTAACACTGACCCGTTTCGTCGAGGCATTAACATTGCACTCTTCTGCACCGACTCACCGGTTTGCGCAGTTCATGCCTTACATGTTTTTGTGAAAACACGGCTTAGCATGGGTGCCAAGTCTTTTGATCCTTTCTTTGTGGACGACAAAGGAGAAGCACTGAAACGTGCCTTTTTCATCATTCGGTTAAAGCAGCTGCTCGCCAAACTGGGTGTTAATGAAGCAGATTATAGTGGCCACTCCTTTCGGATTGGAGCTGGCACCTCTGCAGCTGAAGCTAATGTAGAACATCATCTGATCCAGACCTTAGGTAGATGGTCTTCTAACTGCTATACATGGTACATTCATACCAGTGCATCGGCCATTCATGCAGCACAAACCAGGATGGTCTCAGGCAGGCAGGTTCATACGCGTCATTAATTGTGCTTCGTTTTGTGCCTTGTGCGTGCGTTTTTTTTTTTTTTTTTTTAATGTGTTGGAGTGCGTCGGCTTGGTTTGCCCTCTTTCAGCATTTGGGCAGTGCATAGCCAGTCGTTGCTGCCGTTTTAGGTTGGTGTGTTTTGAATAGCCTTCTTCAATGTTCGTTTTCACCAAAAGGCTCTTTGTTAAAGTGATGCAGGTGTTTTGTGATGCTCCCTTGTTTTGGAGGGTTTGTCTTCGGGCCCCGGCTTCGAGTGCTTCGTTTTCTTTGGGGCCACTTTACTCTGTTGTGTTGTGTGCTGTGCTCCGTTATTTTGCCTTTTAGGCCATGGTTCTGCTTCGTACCCTGTTCGTGCTAGAGCCTGCCTGCTATGCCGCGAGACACCTGGGCCTTTGTGTGCTCGTCGTTACTTTTATCCTCGACTTTGTACTGTTACTGCTTGTTTTTTTTTTTTCATGTTTAGCGTCCTTTACATTTTTTTTGATTGTGTTTTGCACTTTGCACCTCTTCTCTGGCCCCCCCCCCCCCCCACAAAAAAAAATTGTTAGCAATTTGTTTTTCTTCTTCGCCTCTTCGTGTGTGTCCTTCTGGGGGCACTTGCCCTCCGGGCTCATTTTTGGGGGGCTCCTGCTGCGCAGGTTTGAACGCCAATCCGGCCCCCAAGCACCCACTCCTCAGCCATGCGGGTCCGTGGCCGGCTGGCATGTAGGATGCTGCGTATCCTCATCCCTGCTGGGCCCACACTGCTACCTCACTGCCTGGGTGGGCTGCTCTGGGCACTGCCGGTCCGAGCACCTCGGCGATTCCAATCCCAGAGTCTCCATGTATTTTGTTTATTTTGAATAAATCTTTTGGCCCACTGCACCTGTGTATTGTCATTCACACCAACACGTAAAGAACCAAAAACCCGAAATGGAGGAAGGGCAGGACTGACCTCTTTTTCTCCCTTTTCGACCTAACACTGGCCAAACTACCCCGGCTTTGATTGCTGCTTGGATCAAGACTGTCTTTCGTTTGCCTATCAGAACTGTGATCAATCTTCAGCTACCGACAATACCAAGAAAACAGCCCATGAAGTTAGTGCCCTCCCTGCATCCTGGGCTGCATTCAACGCTTTTCCTATGGAAGAAATCCTGCAGGCGACCTCTTAGAAACATGAAACAATGTTTACGTCACATTGTCTATGTGATATAACCTTCATGCTTCTTGTTGATCTTCCCTCACCCTACGTCAAACAGAATATTCAAGACAGAAGCAAAGATACCACCCACTAACCTAGAGGCAACAACGGGTACTTGGCACCACCTGGATTGCCGAAGTCTGGACGATGCAAAATTTTTATTGTAGGTGGTATTCAGGGATAAAAAGTTAGATTTCCTTTCCTTTTTCCTCGGCTTGAATGGGCTAAATCAGTTTTTATCCATGAATTACCCAATTACCTACTTGCCTCCTCTCTTTGGTGTAACCGACGGTGGACCCTGACAGAGGTACGAGATCATTCCACGAATGTTCGAGGCTTTCGGCTGTGGCGATCGAAGTAGAAACGAGGTTCTTGGATGGTAGGTATCACAGTATTTTAAGTTAATTAAGGTAAATGCATCTCTGTTTAGTCAGAATGCAAAACTTTAATTGGGTAGGTATTCAGGGATAAAAACTAATTTACCCCATTTAGGCTGAGGAATGGGGAAATCTTAAGTTTTCTTTTTTTATCGCGTGGTGAATGTGTGGAACTCTTTCCTGGTGATGTTGTTGAGGCGCCCTCACTTGCTGATTTTAAAGCTAAACTAAAAAAATCTGCCCTTCACAAATTTTTAGATTTCTTTTCACATTACCATATTCAGATAAGTTTTCTTTTTTAGCTTCGTAATCTGACATAACTAATTGTAATATGACATTACTAATTGTTTTGTCTTCATTTTTTCCAGACGTTTAATGAAAGTATCATACACACAACTTCAGTAAGATTGCGCAACATTCTTGGTGATTAACAGGAGATATTTGTGAACTCCTGGTTGTTCCAATCGTCAGTGCGAAACTGGATGTTGCGCCACATTTCAGTGGTTGCTCTTGACGCCAGCAGCCAATTGAACAACTTTGTGCTGATGAATGCAAAATACTTGCAGTCAGTTTTCATACCTCGGCATTTGTGGGTTGAGATGAGTGGATGGATAAAAAAAAAAGAACATTTTGCACTTTGGTAGTGATAATTCTTGTTTCTGCCTAATAGCATTCCATTTACAAATAGATGAACTAGAATAATATAATGACCTATGAATTATTGTTCAGTGGTAATTTATGATGTATATTAATTTTTACGCTCTTCTTTATTTTAACGTACCTTTTGATTAAGGTGCAAGTCTGCCTGCGTAGTGAGTGTCTGTATCCCAAGTGTTTGGTTTGCATGAGTCAGCCTGTTTTAGGTTAAAAGGCTCTATAAGGTAAACAACGGTCACCGACTTTTAAACTTCCAGTATGTATCGCAACATGAATCTTTACTGAGTAAAAAGGTTTAATGATTGCAGGTTAGCATGACTTCACTTCCCCCTGATGTAAAATAAGAGATAGAAGTACAGAAATCTCCAATGTTAAAGAAGTTTTCTTAATTGAGAAAATGAGAATGCATGTGCCATTTGTAATATGCTAGTATTTGCAATTCTGCTGTATTATAGGTTATAGTTGCAACGATCATGACATGTAACAAACCTCTTCCTAGATAATTACAACAAAATTTTACTGCAATCCCTTATGAATATTTGGTTAGGTTAGGTTGGGGGCCAATGGAAACTAAATATTAAATAGTTTATTCACAGAAATTTTCCTGGGGTTTGCAACCTTGGACAAAATTGCTGGACATATCGCTCTTCTGTGAGCACGTCACTAGTAACCCAGCAGTAGTGGTGACATCTACTGGTTTGGGGACAAACAATTCAATTTGGTTTGCTAATTTGCTAAACGATTAAATCAATTTCAACATTAGCGTCGTAACAATAATTGGTAGGTGACTTTATTTTTAATGGTTTGTTTATTTTATACTAATGTTGACTACAGCCACTTATCAGCTATAGCCAGAAAACCATACATGGGGATAAGGGTTAATATGGGATAGTTTCTATCTGGACGAATTTGAGGTAAGGAGTACAGTAGTAGTACATTAGCACTAGGCTGTATCGATGCCAGTTCTAACGATCCAATACAGATATCGATGCCAATTTTTTCAAAGCTAAGAATTTGTGTTCAGCGCTTATTGCCGGAATTGTGGCAGTTTGGAGGCAGGGAACACAAAGTTCTCAATGACGACACTGATTTTTTTCTGGATGAGACGTCGTGTTGCTCTTCCATTTCCGGAATCGTGGTAGTCAGCTGACAGTTCTCTACCAGCAATGGTAAAGTGTGGTATCTGTAAAGAATTGCTAAGAAATAGCAATTTCGATCCCGATACATTGAATATCTGCAGATTATCGATACGGTATCCGTATCGATACAGCCTTCATGAACACTCTTCCGGATGGTGTCGCGTATGTTTAATCCTATATTTGCGTGATAGGCCTACATTTGAGTAATTAGGCCTATACAAGTGAAACCCCCGGTGCTCTCCAGGTGCAAATTGTGTCCGTATCGTGTTTATGTAGGCGGTTCCGTCAGTTCAGTTCCAAACACCCCTAAATCTAGCCAACCCTTGATAGGCTTCATTACTACCATCACTTGTCAGCCGGGGCGTGGTGCAAGATGTGACAACCAATCCAAATGCAGTGATTACATGGTGACATCTCGCGCCAACACCAACATAAAGCCAGGAAGGAGCCTGCTAACTCCTACAAGGCAGCTTCAAAGGAGAATCCTCTTTAATGTGTTGTATCAACACAAATGGTTTTACAGGCTCTATTCCTATTTCAGCGCCGAAGTTTTCAGACAATGGTGCGTGTGCATTGCGGGTGGTGACATCTACCAATAATACCAAACACCAAACTTACCGATGCAAAGCCAACTGAGTTAAAGCATTCTATTCGTCTCCATAGGTGAATGAGCCGACGGGGATCAAAATGGACATGAAAAACAAGATGTTCTAAAAACCATTAATAGAATTACTGTGAACTCGCTATCAACTTCAAGACGTGTTGACAGCCGCAATGCTAACTTCACACCAAGTATTAACTTACCCCAGCGTTTGTATTATTCATTATTCTCAGTGATACCGTCTGTTATTTGGCTTCTGCTGAACGATAGCCGATTGTGATGCGAATACCGCATATAGATAATCGTACAACAACCCATCCAAACACAACAAATTAAAGCTTTTGGACAGCATGTTCATTCTTTACACTGTAGCAGTGAAAAAGGGCAAGCGGTCGGCAATTTGAAAGGTAATGTTGATTATGCAGTAACAGTAATAACAAATGAAATATTCCGACATGCATTGTTGACTGAAAATTCTCGGCTATCAAACTCTGGACCCCGACAGAACTAATGCCAAAGCAACAAAAAATATTGCTTCCTTCTAGTCGGTAACAGCTAGTACATAATATTGTTGTAGTGGCACTCTCCAGATATTGGTTGGCCACCTCTAAAGCCTGCGTGCAGTCCCGTTTTCTGGTAACACCATCGGGGCGGGTAACAGTAACAAGGCTTGTTGCGAGAGGAATGTCCGTAGTATTTGTCTAAGGTGTGGGCAAATAATGCAGTAGCTTGTAGTAATTTCTGTGATGTAAAATTTATTTCTATGTTGCTGTCAACCTGTAGCTAATTGGTAAGTTACTTGAGGTGCATGCTTCATAAGCGTTTGCAGTTTTTATTTTGTTGTTAGTACTGTATACATAATGCTCAACTGGATGTATCCCCATCATCCGAGCAAAATTGTTAATATATGAGAAGCTGTATATAATTTCTAATTTTTTTTAGTAATTAAAAGAGTTTTGAAAGGCTGTGCCTGAACAGTTGTGTATGTTTGTTCAGTATTAGTGCAAAGGTCATAAAATAAAGTTCAAATAATTGATATCAATGCGTTTTTTGATTATTGTTTTCTAAATCATTCTGAATATTATGATTCTAATGGCATGAAAATAGCCATTACCGTATCTTTTAGCATTCTCCTTTTCCCAATGCTATTTGTACTAGCGATTAGAGTTCTGGAGTCCTCCACGCGCCGCTACTCACTGCGCATCCTGCTGCGCGACCTCTGGCTATATAACGTCCGTCGGTGGTCGATGCTTAATGTTCTCTTCTCTCCCCGGGCCCACTCCGCCACCCTCTGCCGAATCGTCGCAAGTTGCAGCGCCCCTGCCCGATTTCTCCACCCTTTCCGATGCCTGTCCGCATTTGCCTGGGGATAGCGATCTGTCTCCTACGGTGCCCCTTCACGGTCCTCCACCAGCAGATTTCGTTGTCGTTCCAGGTCCTACGCCTGATACACAACAACGTCTCCACTTCAGTGCAGTCAGGCTGGATCCACTGTTGATCTAAGGTCTCTTCAGGCCAATGGGGCCTACGCACGCCTCAAGTTGCAGGTAAAAGCACGGAAGGCTACTGCCAAGCGGTCGGCTTCGAAACTCGTCGGCGGTCCTCTGGACCTTTCTTCCCGGTCTTCCAGATACTCGGTGACTTTCCAATCCTTGGTCGTCGAACGCCTTAGTGAACCTATATCCCGGGAACACGTTCATGAGTTAATGGAATATACACTACGTTCCTTCAAGTAAAAGCAATTAGTCCCCTCTACGGTTCCGGCTCCGTCTTTTTACACTGAAGACTGGGGTCACCTCGGCTGCCAAGAAAGCAAGGTTGTCTCCTTTGGCAACCCCGGGCCCTTCCCAACATTTGGATTCCTCGACCTTCCAGCCTGTTCTGCCCCCGCGCTCATCCCTACCACTTCCTCCGGACCCCTCTGACGGCTCTGACTCTGCCGACGACATCACCTGTGTCTCGGTGGCGTCCGGCGATCCCCCTTCACGAAGTGCACAGTTCGAGCCTCTTTACTAAGGGGAACCGGACCCCCCTGAGAATCAGCTTCTCGATCTACTAAAGACTGTCGAAAACATCATCCCTATACAAGCCTACTCTACAAGCATCTGAGCCCAGTATGAATAGCGGTCTCTCGACGGGTTAGAGTTTTGGACTTCGCGATCACCTCCCTCGACAACACCTTGTCATCAGCCAGTCAACGACGTTGCTTACCACCTTGTTGCAGACGGGAGGCGTTCTTCTCGGAACTGTGCCCCATTGGAACTCTACAAAGACCATCCCCCTCTTCGTCCAGGCCGGGAATTTGTATTTTTCCGGCCAACGGGTGATGGCACTGCCAATCCCCAAAACTTTGAAACCTATCCCCAATAAGAGTTCCTCACAGCTGATGTTATGAACTTCGGGACCTCCCTGTTCCTCCCTTGCAAGGTGTCGGTCCCCTCCTCTTGTCCTTCGTAACAAAGTCCGTCTGCTTCGTTTGGGTCTTCAAGCGGCTTCCCAAGCCTATGCCCTCAATACAGCCGCCAACGCTCTTTGTGAAAAACTATCTGCCGACCCTCCACCCGAGGATACAAAGGACCTCGCCTATCTTAATCAGCCAAGTATTCTGTAAGGCTTGTTTTGCCACGTACCATTCCATGAACTGGTTCGCTCGAGCCCTTTTTAACTAGTCTGTTGCCTCAAGACGTTGTCCGCAACACTGTTCCCAATCTCCACGATTCCACTCATGTTCTTCGGAATCAACCGATTCACAAATCGGACACTTTGTTTAGAGATCTTATCCCCAAATTGACCGTCACCTGGGCATCACAACCAGACCAAAGCCAATCCGACCGAAGCCCTCTCATCGCTCTCGAGGCCCTAGTTACGAGAACAATGGTGATTCCAAGGAGGACTGCGCCCCGTGTCTCCCGCCGCAAACAGATGGATCGCCACATTCACAATGCCAACAGGACCGATCGCCCTTTGGAGTCAAGGGCCAGGAGTGTGGGCTCGGTCGTCCCTCTGGCCAAAGCGCAACACCCGATCGAGGTAATCGTAACACTTCCCCAGACCGAGACAGTATGCTCGAGCCAATAGCTGACGGTTACCACTTGCCCCTTCCAGTTGTGTGTGTGTGTGTGTGTGTGTGTGTGTGTGTG
>JAHWFP010009930.1:0-13282 GCA_023313725.1 Lithobius niger
GGGAGGAGAGGTAATCCTTTGTTTTGATGTATTCAACCACTGTTGGCAAAAAAATTATATCCTTTCAACATCGCTGTGCACTTATGTATTTTGAACCATGATTCATTGATGTGTCAGTTGAATTTCGGCAGTACCGTGATCACGTATTGTTTGTACCGAAGGATAAATCAATCGGTCTTGCTTTGTTTAGGAGTGACTTTGTTTCCAGAATACAAAGGATGGCAGCGATAGTCAACTTAGAAAACTCATTTATGTGTAATAATTTAACAGCCTGTAGTTTCCATCAGTGTTTTTTGAACGTAAAATTGTTGAACTGTTATTTGTAGCATCCGTTTCATTTACCATTTGTTTAAGAAACATTTGGCGTTTGTTGTTGATGACAGTTAAATGTGTTTCCGTAAAAAAAAAACTATTTTTAATTTTGTGCTGCGTTTGTCAGAAGTGGGTATTTAGATTTATTAATTTCCATGTAAATATTGTAAATATAATATCGAAGAAATAAAATAGACGTAGGCCGAAGATAAGAGTTATTGCCACATGGTTTTAGACGATGCTGGTCGGCAATGTTTTTTTTTTTGGCGATGGAATAATAATAAGCACTTCCTTAAACTCATCGAATAGCTAAGTGCTGTCACTGCAGCTCAGTAAAATTATTCTTTATGTACATTAATTTCCCGATCCCTCAGTGTGACGTCACTTTACTGACGCATCAGACTCATTGGATATTTGAAACTGTTCTTCCGCTTATAGTGGCACTATCACCGATTGAAAGCAGGCGGAACCTGACAACATCTAGCGCTATGTAGTACCATCTAGCTCTTGCTTGCACCAAGCGAAGGAATGCATAACGACATTTCTTTTAACGAAACAAACAAGCCACGATATCCTTAATTATTGACTGAAAATTTGGTTCGTCCTTGTGCACCTGGGAGCCACTTGTACTGGTTAACAATATCATTGCCGCTGGATGGGGTCATGATATTTTCGTTCGCATTTCAATCGTTGATAGTGCCACTTTATTCCACTTACTAAAGAGGGTGGACCTGCAAAGTTGGAGAAGAACGTGAAAAGTTTCTCAACTCTAAGAAATGAATGTATTTATTTGCTCGTATTTATCTTAAATCTACAATAGTTACTGTCATTGTTGATGAACACTCACTCATGCGTACGCTTAAGAACTGAGTCCGTTCCTAAAAGACTGAAGTGTGACGTAACTTCTTTAAAGTCATATTTAAATTAGGAAGTGTTCAATTTAAAACACGTACTGTTAGTTAGAAATGCACTGTACAAACGTCAGTATTATTAAGTCTTCAGATTAAACACTAAGTTGGTTTATAGCCATCTAAGGACACAAGTAGTAAGTTTGGTGTTTCGATGAGATGACACATGACAAGACAGGGACGACGCTAGAATCACTTTACTGGGGAGGCGGCAGTAGGGTAGCAATCTTAGCCAGGGGGGCGGACCGAAAAATGCTACTTTTGCGGTCCCCTTCCAAAGAAAAAAAAAATAAAAGGAAAAATAACACTGTTGTAATTCTATTTCTCGCACCCAACGTTCTCAACTGATTTCTACACTATTTTTTTGGAAAATTTTTAAATCCAGCTGGAAAAAAGATGATTTTACAACTCTCATAGTAAAAACTCAGCTCCATTGATGTGACCTCAAGTCCTTCCTGTCGCTGTGAAAGAAACTAACGTAGTTTTCTTAATAAGTAACCAGAATTTTCTTCGTTTATACATTTGATTTTGGTCTGATGGTGGGGGCGCCAGGGAAGGGGAGGGCGGCCAACAATTTAGGGGGGCGAGCGCCCTCCCTAGCTTCCCCCCCCCTTAGCGTCGTCCCTATGACAAGGGCTGAAACCCTTTTATTATTTTCGGTCACATGGCCTAGTCAGATGATAGATAAAACCATTACAGAAGAGGTGGGGCTAAAGTCATCACCCTCCGCTGGATAATAGGTATCTTGATAATAGCCGTAGGAATGGCCATAATAAAATAGCGTACCTTAAAATCTAATACACCACAATCACCAACCGCCTCTCCCACCCCGAAAAGATGGCAACCCGGAGCACATCAAACAATGTAAATGTACCTCTATAAATAAGTTGCAAAAAACTCAATATTAATCAAAGCATACAATTAGAGATAACAACGGGACACTGAAAACAAACAGATGATTACTGAATGTAAAGATAATGTAGAATCAAATTGAAAATTGAAAATTGCTAGTTAAAGGTGACAGCATCTGACATAATTCCCAATTAGACCAGCTAATTTAAAGGTCAAGATGCTATGGAGCCTTACCCATACAAGCCGATATATGCAAGTCTTTATAGGCGACCTCCCAGAAAGTTCAGGTAAATCACCTAACTCATCTCCATAGAAAGTTTCTGATGAAGGCACAGACAGGATCGCGCATCTCAGTCGGAGTTGCAAAACTAGGGAGAATGCACGCCACTCAAACGACGAGGAACACTTTTCCAGCGCACACCTCCAGTAGTTGGACTTCCAGAACACTCGTGTAAACTTGGCTCCGCAAAAGGAAAAATAATTCCAGTCAGACTGGGAAACATTGTGAGTCAAAATCGTCCGAGTGTGAGAATACATGGTGCTCAGAACCCTGAATCCCGGTTCGTAACTATCTGGAAAACCAGTGTCAGTAATTCGCTTAAATTTCAGCTTGTAATTTGACACAATACCCTCGAACAACTAGCATAGAATGAATTCAGCAAGGAATCGAATACAATAATAATATAATAATAAAAAGGTTTATCCACTCGTAAGTGGAAAGGAGCTTGACGGAGCTATTGAGCAGAAATAGTAAAATGTACTGTACCACGATGTAATGGCGGAACAAGAGAACATACCATACCACGATGTAATGGAGGCACTTCCGATTTCGGTTCTCCGTATTAAAGGTGTAGGGATTAGTGTCCCATGGGTGTGAGGGAGCATCTTCGGTTTCGATTCTTGGTTCTATAGTACTGATGAGCGTATGTACGTAATCTGAATCGTACAGGTAAAAAAGGTAAGTTTGAGAATACTGATGACTGGACTAGGTCAAAGTAAAATAACGGCGGCGCCATTACATCGCGATTCGGTACACAGTGTTAAAGGTATAGGGAGTCAGTATGACGTATTAAAATAAATTTTAAGGAAGAAAATGCATATTTATAAACCAGCAGCCATTACATCATGGTACGGTACACCACTTTAAAGATATAGGGAAATGATGTCTTTATGTAATAGTGTAAATATATATAAAGAAGTGGCCGCCCTTACAATGTGATATGCTACATACTGTTAAAGGTATACGGAGTCCGCCATCACGTCGTGGTACGGTACTGTCGGGAAAAGTTCTAACGTTAGTTTTCAGCATAGTTTTCCGCATTAGATATAGGAAGGGAAGTAGAACAACATAGAAGCGTCGTTTGTTGTATTGCAATGATGTGTCAGTAATTTTACAATTGAAGGGTTCAACAATTGAATGCGTCTAGGTTCAAGTCATGTAATATTTCAGTGCTGCTGGAGATATTTTATCCTATCTTAGCACATACGCCCAAAACATTTGCCTAGTTAATCGCGCCGAATAATACTTAGGGCGTTAAATGAAAACTTGACCACATTAACAATGTTCTAGTTTTCATTTAACATTCGAACGAAGTATTAATCGGTGCATTAACTTGGCGACTGTTTTGGTCTGTTGATATCATTCCTTTGCAGAGCCACACCATTTTGAACTTGGCAGTTCCTTTTTGGTTTTTGTATGACCATCATATTTCTACTAAAATAAAAAATACCGCTTCCCTCGGTTAAATTAATCATGTTTCCTTCTCAAAACTAGTTAATTTTTTTTCTTTGCAAAGCGAATGCCAGCCAGCTGTTCTTCAATAATCACAAAAAAATAGGAAACATCATTTGGAAGTAAAGTAATTCAATTATTTGAATTGGCATACCATAATATTATATAACAAAAAAAGTTACCGAACAATACTTTTTGGAAAGCGTAATGGCATAATGGCACATAAGCATAATGTCGATTTCTTTCCCACCCCCTTCCCATTGCTTCGTTTCTTAATGAGTAAACTTACCCAGTCCGAGACTGACTCAGCTACTGACCAATGTCCCACAACAGGTGCAACCTAACGAAGCTCATATCAGCCTGCACTGACTAAGGTAGTGTGAGAGATTATCAGACTCTTTCAGTGGCGGTGCGGTCCGTTCTAAACATTGTGTCGGCCCCCTGCAACGATGGTAGATTTCCTCACCATTTGCTATTCTTTCTTTTTGAAAACCATACAGGTTTTGTTTGAAAATGAGTCGGTTCAGCTACACGAACAGTTTTTTTTTTTCTGGCCCCTTCCGAAATTCTTTTCCAATGCTTACTGTAACTGTCACAAACTGAAAGTTGCCAAAATTGAAGCCGTCTCTTCCCCCAACCCCCAAAAAATATATACCCTTCGTTACTGATATTAAAACCGTAATAAAAAATAATATGAGTAATAACGCAAGTAATAAAGAACGAATCACAAGGTTTTTTTTTTTTAATAATTTCTTTTGAGCCTTAAGTCATAAGCCTTAATGCTCGATGTGGTCCAAAACTTGTGTTCCAGCCCTCCACAGCATTGTATGTTCAACTGGTACCTGCCATTGTCCCATCTCGTTTTATAGTACTATACACGGAGCTCAACAAATTTGCTTTTATTACGTATACCCATTTAACCACTCGGGCGAGTTGCTTTTTTTTTTCATTTTATACGGGACCGAATTGTCACATTATCTGTAATTTTGGGACCGAGTTGTCCGGAACTGAATTGTCATGGACCCAGCTTTGCGTTTAACGTCTGAAGTAATAGTTACTTTGCATTTGCATTGTAGCTTTGCATTTAACGTTTGAAGCATTAGATTGGTGGTGTTTCGTTGACGGGGATGATATCACTACTTTCTAAGGGTAACACTTTTAGGTTAGGCTTGTAACACCATGTTGGTGGCCACCATTTTTGTTCTGATATCACTACATTGATTGGCTGAAACTTGTCGGGTTCTTTCACCCATGTGGGTTTTGTTTCCGTTGTGTCTTTATTCAACAGTGTCTAGTTAGCGGTTAACCGTTTTTTTTTCGTTACACGAGGGTGGCAGGGAGGGCGTGGAGGTGATATCACTACTTTCTTTGGGGAACACTTTTCGGTCGGTACGTGGGTTAGGCACAGTGTACCATGTAGAAAACTTGATACTTTGGCAGCAATTTTTATTCTGATAACACTACTTCCACTGGCCGAAACTTGGTAGGTTATTTCACCGTTATGGGTTTTATTTCCGATATCACTTCTTTTATTATTTTTTTAATGTTGCATCATTTTTTTGCCAGTGCCATGTTGACGGTTTAATCATTTTCTTTTAATCGACCGTGCGTTTTTTGTGCGATATTTTAGCAATTTTTTGTGCATTGTTGATAATAAATTTGTGCATAGTTGCCTACTTATGTCTATTGAGAAGTTTCAGCACTTTTTGCAGATAAAGTAGAGTAGTAGCCAGTTTTGTGCACAAATAAAACCACACTACGTTTCGGGAGGACAACCTCCCGTGTTCAGGTAAAAATAAACACTAAAACATTAAAAAAATTCATGGCAGTGTCTGCCGAGTCACCAAGTCTAACCTAACCTAACCTAACCTAACCTAACCTAAACACTAAAACATTAAAAAAAATTCATGGCAGTATCTGCCGAGTCACCAAGTCTATAAAAACAAACCATTCAGGCATGGTCAAGGCCTAAAACATTAAAATTATTAAAAAAATAGAAAACATACCAAATGATACCAAATGATACACCATGTTATTAGATGGGCGCCCGGAAGTAGAGTGGTAACAGGAGGCAGTGTTATTTGTGCACAAAACTTGCTGTTACTCTATCTTACTTACTTATGTCTACTTCTTTGCCCAGTTGCGTAGTGTTCCGCTTATTATAATTAAAGTTTTTGTGCCTTACCGGTTTCACGAAAATCTGAAGTTCGCCACGCATTTTAAGGCATTCCTTATGAACGCAACAGGTTGCAATTGATATACTACCACAAGCAATAAACGGTGCGTATATAAGGAGTATGCGTATATAAGGAGTATTATTTTGCTTTGACGTAATAGGCTCCGTCCTTAATAAAAGATCAGTGTTAACTGTGATGCAAACAACATCTTTGTCGTCATGATTCAACGCATTGCTTGTATAGGAAGTAACTTTTCCTTTGTCTTGTTTTAACAAAGTTACTAACAATGGGAATGAATTTTTGGACCACAGGTGGCGTGCTCCCAACGTTAGTAGAAATAGCATTACAAATGATTTTAATATTTGCTGTTAGCTTCTTTACAACAGTAAAACAGAAAAAGGTACTATTCCCAGTCAAATGTGAACTGAATAACAAATATCGGCCAGATATCTCGATGACAACTTGTTATCAGTAATACTTCCGTTCCCAAAAACCGGAAAATCAACGATCTTAACACAATTTTTTCACATTTTACTAAGAATCAGCTAATGGTGGCAGAGCAGAAAAACTGCTTATTTCAACAAATTCTAGGCTGATTAGCCGCATATTACTTTACCCTCACTATCGTCAAATTCGCGAAAATCATGAATCCACGACTTTAAGATAACAGTACCATAGCCAGTGGCCGCTAATGCAACAGTCACGGAATTGAATAAGGATATTTATGACAATGATGTCCGACAATGTGAACTTGGTGGGTAGAACACTAGCGTGGTCCTTGATAATTAACAACACAACGACACGAATTACGCGAAACGGCTTGCAGTATCGTCCAGTAACGGTGAATGGAAGGGCACACAGACGGAAGCCCACGTGCAGACCGTAATAATTATTGAACGGTTTCTG
Source organism: Lithobius niger (assembly GCA_023313725.1). Taxonomy (NCBI): domain Eukaryota; kingdom Metazoa; phylum Arthropoda; class Chilopoda; order Lithobiomorpha; family Lithobiidae; genus Lithobius; species Lithobius niger. Next base: position 6,888 of record JAHWFP010009930.1, read on the forward strand.
GAATCGCGCACATTTTCGAATTCTCGTAGCTCTCGTGTCTGTCACCGTACTCTGCAGCGAGACATCGACTGCAAGGGACGCTCAGCCATGTGTTCTTCACGAGGTAACACGTTCTTCGACGTGCTGATTTCGCCAACAGCATGGTGGACCATGCTATTGCTCGTTTCTGTTGTGATAGCAGGTACGTAGTGTTAAGAAGGGACTAGCTTGTGTTGTTGAGTTGGTCGCGAGTCCGCGAGGATTCCCATCGACCCGTTCTCGGAAAAGGAGCATTGCACTTCGCGTGTGCACGCATGAGCGGCCATCTTGGAAAAAAGCTTTGCAACGCGTTATTCAAAACATGAGTGTGCATGGCGGAATTTTTACCCGTAGGCCCCTCCAGTTTGCAACAACGCCGTATAAGACCTATGCTTCGCTGGATGTAAACGTAAACAAGGTGATATAAACGTAGGCTCACGCCGCATATAACTAACTAACGTGAGTGGCGGAGGTCCGGGAGTGTGTGATCGTATCTACCAACGATTGAGTTGAAGTGGTCGGGTTCAACTCGGCGTCCCCCAGAAAAATGTATTAGTTGCGCTGAGTTCGCCTGACTTGCGCATTCGCTGAAGCTGTTATTGAAGAGATACAAAATAAATAAGTACTGTTTTTACAAGACTGAGCGCGTCTGTAAAACTGTATATTGTAATGATTTTTTTTTAATAGTTGGCGAAGATTTTTCCACGTTTTTAGTGATTTTTCTTTTGCTGTTGAAAACTGTTATCTGTAACGTGACTGGTTTCTTAAAAAGTTTGTAAACAGATAATAATTTAATGTGCTGAATCGCTCACGTGGAGCATTACATAGCAAAAGAGAAAAAAAAATCACAAAATAAACAGAAATAAAATAGGAAAATAATAATAAAAAGTTATATGCAAAGCTGTAAACGATAATTTCTAAATCAGCCTAGCACGTCCAACTACTGAGCTCAAATAAAATACAATTATGATATTCATGATAATGTAACGCACACATAACAAAAATAAATTATAAGCCTAAATAAAATAAAAAATAGGCCTAGTCTGTAGCTCGAATTACATTTTTTTTGTCAAAATGTTTACAATGGTAATAATTAATAATAAGTGGTTCACTGCACGTAGTAAATGTAAAACTGCTACTGAAACAAGATTCATTTTTCCCCTTGCTGTAATGCTAGCTGTCGACACGCCATTAAGCCTCAATCCCCTCCCCCTAATGCTGAAAGGGGACTATCCTGTCTTTGAAGGACAATATTAACTGTTTTTCCATAACAAGTTAGTGCCTGTGAGTGTGAACGTACAACAATTTGCAACTTCATAACTAAATTGTTCCTTACTATATTTGAAAGGCTTCTGACGAACAAAAAGAAAACGATTGGAGTAATTGTAGTATTTTCCGGAATACTAAAGTGTCATGGCAACGGAGTAAAGCTCTTTGTTTTGTTCTTCAATATATTTGTTAACTTGGGGGAAAAAAAGCAGCCTGAGGCAACAATTATTTATCTTTGTCTCTACGTACTTTTTGCTGGAAAAATTACCTTACACATAAATATTGGAAATAAGCCATCAGCGTAAGTTATATAAAGAAATAACGTAGTTCAGTAAGCCACCGTTATGCACTTACGTTTCGTCGGAGTGGCATGACCCGGATTCGAACCAGCTACTCAGTTCGCCCCCAGATCATATTTTATTTCGTGTGTATAATTTTCACTGGAAGCTTATTTCAAATTTTCATTAATATTATTTGCTGCGATTTGTGTCTAATTATTTAAAAATTAAAAACTTCCGATGACGTAAAAAATTAATAGTAAAGCAGCCATTAAAGGCGCCTTTTTCACCTTTTCGACTCCAACATGCAGCACCGTGGAATCTTCGAGCATTATAAAGAAAATAGCGGTAAATAAAAAATGGAACAACAGTATTCGCAGCAGCGCTGCGACATTTATAACTAAAACGAGATCACGTGACCCACATCAGCCAGTTGGATGACTGAGCATCAGGAAGGTGGATGCTGTGTTTAGAATATGGGCAACGTTATCGAAGGTGTGAACAGGCGCTTTTCAGCGTACAAATTATATTACAGCGAGTGAAAGAAATATTTCAGACTCATGATTGGAACGGTTATCAAGCAAAAATAAACACATTACAGGCCGAAAAACTTCTTCAATAGATACGGAAATATAGAAGATAAACTGAACAAAAAAAAGGGGGGGGGGGTTAGAAAAACACTACTCATATACACATGGGAAAACTCACAGCTCTGAAGGTACACCCAAATAAAAAAAACGGATTAGCATTCACTCTAACGAAACGAACTATAATTTGAACTTCAATTACAAGGAACAAAGATGGTTTTCGGTCATTGGTTATATCAGAATACAATTTGTGTTTTGAAATGTGCCATCTTTTTTTTTAAATTTGTTTCCTTTTAAAAATGGATGCATATACTTTAGTGTACAACTTAGTGTAAATCCATTATTTCACCTCTATATAAAATTCAAAACATAATATTGTTTTTTTTTTTTTATTTCTTTCGGTTTGATTCCTTTATAAATGTTGGCTGGCTGGCTGGCTGTCTTGCTTGCAAGCTGATTGACATAAGTAGAAACACCAAAATTAACGATGACCGCATTCTTCGGTTTAGGGGCTACGTGGTTGGCTAAGGTCTGAATACACAAATCCAAATCCTAGCCAAATAGTGATATTTGGAAGGGGGGGGAATGATATCTTAAAACATTGTTTTTCCAATGACCGTGAGTCCTACATAAAGTTGGGTCTGCCGTCTCACTGAATCAGGGGCAGTTGTAGGAGACAATTTGCAATCCACCATAAGCTTATTGATTGAAACAGTTCACTATTTATCGTACTTTGAACACTTTCTTGCCAAAAAGCAGTGATGCAGTTCTTTTTCCTGGTCTGAAACTACTTTGTTCGTTCTTAGCACTGTTACATGCGAAACTTGCCTTATTCTGACTGCCTAAACAATGCAACGTTGTTCTATTTAAACAATGGTAAGTAAAACAGAAGCTTATGCGCAATATTTTCAGAAACAATGACATCTACCAGGAATCCGTATGCAGAATTCAGTACAACATTCGAAGTGTTTAAAATCCGATGTCCGCACATTGGATATCGACGTTTGAACAATTCTTTGCCACACAAGCATTGATGCAGTACTTTTTCCTGGACGAAAACTCCACTGTTACGTTCCTACCATTGTTACGTGCAAAACTTGCGTCATTCGAACTGTCTATATCTTAGAAACGTGCTCAAACAATGCAACTTTGTTCAATTTAATCAATAGGCAGTAACGCAGAAGCTAAGTGCAGTGTTTGCACAAACAATGGCTTATACCAGGAACCATTAATCCGTACTCAGAATTCAATACAACGTTTGAAGTGTTCAAAATACGATGTCCATTACTCTTCCAATGTAACAAATTTGTTTCAATCGTTCTATAGGCAATTATCTAGATTAGGGGCACCAAGCCATATCATTTAAATTTTGTACTAACCGACGTTACTCATCATCCTAACACCATTTCGCATTATGAAACCATTCATTTAGAATGTAAATTTCTAAAAAAAAAATTTCGAAAGACGTAACGTACTAGTCACAGACTTGCTAAAGCGTGCAGCAGTGACAGCCATATTGCGAGGGAAGCAGGACAGCCAAAAACCCGATTTGCACCTCAATACACCTTTGCGAAAATTTTTCTTTTCTACTGAATTAATGTTCCAAATTATGCTAAAAAGAAGTAAAAGCCGAAAATAATTTTTTTCCCCAAATTACGTGCATCGCTCGCGCTGCCGTGCTCCATGTGGCTAAACATATGTCGTCAGAAACCGCAACCGAAACTTTGTCCACCTAAACTTTTGTTGTGGTATAAATCGGATTTTCTGGTTAACCTGCTTCCCGAATCAAAGTCTTCGCAATATGGCTGCCACCTCTACCGCTTTAGCGCGTCTTTTACTAGCATTTTACGTCTTTTAAATAATTTTTGGAGAAGTTTATACATATTTCCCCCAGGTTTTACAATGCGAAATGTTGTTAAGATGAGGAGTAGCGTCGGTTAGTAAAAAAAATTATGTGATTTGGCGTGGTGCCCCTAATCCACTGTACAGGTGTCCACGAAGTCCGTATACATTTTTGAAAATTTATTTAAAAAAGACTACTTAACATATTCACAAATAGATTTCACCACTAAAAAGCATGATACCTTAAGTTTTTTTTAGCAGCCATTAGATGGTAGTACCGCTCACCCAGCAGGGTACGCACACATTTATGCGTCCGCTTAGCAAACAAGGCCATACTGCGTCAATGCAACAATGGCGGCCATCCGATAGGCCATAAAATTAAGTACGTTTTATGGGGAAGTTCAAGTCAGTAACCTTCGTTCAGATAAAGTTCAAGGAAGAGTTTCAGAAGACTCCATCAACACAAAATCTGTTTAAAAGTGGTTTTTAAAAAACCCAATTGTTTAAAATCCAATCACTGATAAAAAAAAAAACCCTTGACAGAGTCAGAGTTCTGGTTAGATGTTTTAAGAGCAACAAACAGGGCTCATATTGAAATATGGTAGCCACTAACAAAAACTTAACACATCAACCTTTCCATTAGTGAAAACCGTTTGTGAATACGTTAAGTAGTTTTTTCTTTTTAAATGTTCAAAAGTGTATACGGACTTTTTGGACACCCTGTACAATAGATAATTGTGGGGCGTAGCTATAAACGACAACTTTGCTACGTACCTCGTGACCTGAACCTACGGGAAAATCCCGTACGGCTCCCCACATGTGAAGGACACGAGCGCGCAATGGGACACGCCGCTGTTTGGGTCAATTCCGGTGGGACATTGGCCCAACGCAAGTACGGCCCTAGCGTGCGTTACACGTCATAACCAAACCAGAGGGTCGATAAAAAGTTCCGTGGATCGTGCTGCAGCCTAAAATGGTAACGTATGGCAGCGACTGGTTAGGAGGAAACAAGAAAGAGTTGACTCTTAGGCATTTTATTTGGGGAGGTCTGTGTTTCTCTTCCTCGGTTTTTATTGCTTCAGGTCATGCGGACATTTGAGAGCAAATACGGGAAACACTGGGACACAAATTATAGCGGTTTGCAAAGCCGTGCCTGGATCATTTATGACAGTTAATTTTAGTCCGTGACGTCTCACGGTGGGGAGACAAAGAAAAGGAAAACACTTACAGTTCATCAGCACTCTTCGTCCAACCCTGGGAATCCGGGTTCCACAGCCGGAGGGAAATTACATGATAATACCTCCATGGAAATATACAGGGAAAATCGGTCCATGTGGAACACTCTCCATTACAAATGGATTAAAAGGAAAAAGGATAAAATCCTCTCCAACATGAGCGGTTACCAGTCGGTAAGGATGGGAAAGATCCAGAAGAGAACAGAAAACAAACAACAAATCGTAACCCAGACCATGACAATGGCCATACGCTAAAATACAATTACTCACCACACTACACCATAAGAATGGGTATCCAAGGTACATTACAATAGCAAAGGCATTCAGAACTTACAACAAGATGTTGGGGCAGTGAAGTAGTATCAAAGGCAACACCCCAGGCACTCAGGGACGAAACCGTCTCACAATAATTACTGTTCTATATACTCGCTGTGCCATACCATGTACTCAACTTAGTTATTCTGTGTTCTGTTTCAGAATATGACGTCTCTGAAGGTCCAAGGTTTGAAAATGAACCTCCGGATCGACTGGAATTTTCCAATTCTACAGGTGCCAAAATACTGTGCTCTGCATCTGGTAAACCAGCGCCGACAATTTCTTGGTCAACTGGTGATGGAAGCGTAAAAGAAGTCTCTGGGTTACGACATCTGAATGCGGACGGAAGTCTTGAATTTCCAGCTTTCAGATCTGAACACTACCGCCCAGATATTCATGCCGTACCTTATAAGTGCATTGCTTCTAATCCAGTTGGTGTGATTATAAGCCGAGATATTCATTTGAAAGCAGGTAAGAAATTTTGGATTGTGGATTTATTTTTGGATGAAACCGAACGTTCATGGCGAATGAAAATTTCTTTCCATAAATTAGTTGGTCTTTTTTAGTGGAAGTTAGAATGAAAGGAGGGTTACATTCATAGATTAGTTGATAACTCTAGAGGAAGAAAACATTCAAATGACTTAGAAAGGCTTTAAAAACGCATTTAAAAGGCTTTCAAATGACGGAACGGTCAAGTACTTACAATGGAATACGCTTTACCAAACTCAGTGCAAGCTTCAACTCATAGAATCTTGTCATTTTTCTGCAACAGTGCTAGTGCGTTTTCAAAGCCTTTATAAGACATTTGAATATTTTTTTCTCCTTCTATAGTTATCGACTAATCTATGAAT
>JAHWFP010009931.1:0-15324 GCA_023313725.1 Lithobius niger
CCCCCGTTCTCAGCAAGATGACGACAATGAAGAGCACAGCAATGTACAGAAATGTTACTTGTTATTCGTTGAAAGGGCCAAAAAGCTGAAAATTAGGCCTAAAATCATGTGAAGTCTCGCATCGTGTTGCATAAATGAATAGGCCTACTCTTAACCCAATTCTTCGTTAGCTGCTACTTATGGAATTAAAACGGCAGGTAGACATTAGGCCTAAAATCTGACAATTACTAAAATCTAAAACTAGGCCTAAATGCCAACACCTTTTTAACCGGCAAATTTTAAACATTTAGAAATCCTAATATGTTTTCTGTTTCACAAGAGTTTTTTAGCAGATATTAGTTGCATTCATTAAGCTACATCATTTAAGATGTGCTGATTAAATTGGGTACGTATCTAATTGTCAATAATGGCAGTATTAACTTCCTGGGACGGTAGACTGTTAGACTATTGGGAGAACTATTTCCTGTCGGGTTAAAGTTATTTGATCTGCAGTTTGAAGTACGTCTGCATGGTTCTTCGTGGTGAAACAGTCAGGCAAAAATTATTGCTGTATCGGTTTTATAGTACTCTTGTCAATAAGGTCTCATTACTTATGTTATATATTCTGCCTTGGAAAGTACTACGTAGTAAGTTCCAGCATACAACTGTTGATATTAATTATTAATTGCATCCTGCTAATTACATTGACTGATGACTAAGTTTCAAATTACTCACGGCAATCTCGACATGTGGGTTTCAATAACCGATGATGCAGCAGCGAACTAGACACGGCTAGGCCAGATAGCTTCATTATACTGCAAGTGGAAGGCTTTACATTTACCGAGATAAAAAATTTAAAGTCATTTGTTAAGTTAGCATGGTAAGACGAGACTATAAACCTAACAGAAATAATGATCCTGGTTGGTCACAGGTCAGTAACAGATAGAACGATGGAACCCGTGTAGAACGTCCAGGTATAATTGGATTATCCGTAAAAATGGACATAACTAATCTGTTTAGTAACACAACAAATTCAACAATTAGTTAATACCAAATTCTTGATAGTTGTTTGCAGAACATTAGACTTGAGACAATAAGGCCAGCAAAAAACTTTGGTTCTTCGGCATTTTCATCTTGTAATAAGTTCACCTTGTTTATTTTACTTAATTTTTGTCCAAAGTGGATTGTCTGTTTTTCGTGGACATCAAATGTTTAACTCTTTCCACTCCGGTTGCATCCTTTTTAGTCTTCTGTACAGCCAAAACGTCTGCCTGTCGCCTTTTTCAACTCCGGAACGGTACCAGATAGAGATGAACGGTTTTCACCATAGCTAATAGGCTTTCTCAACATTTCGTTGATAGAATAACATTTGATCATCGCATTTAACCACTACAGGAAGACAATACTGTAAAAACAAAGATTTCGTTAGCGACCTAGCTTCATTTAAAATAGTCTCGACACCATGTTGCATGGATAAATAGGCCTACACTCTAACTATTCTTCATTAACTGCTACTTACGAAATTAAAACAGTACGTAAAAAAAAAATAGGCTTAAAGGCCTACAATCATGTGAAGTTTCCACACCGTGTTGCATAAATGAATAGGCCTACTCTCGAACCCAATTTTTCGTTAGCTGCTTCGTAAGAAATTAAAAGGGCAAGTAAAAATTAGTCCTAAAAGCTGACAATTGTGCCTAAAATCTAAAACTAGGCTTAAAAGCCAAACCATTTTTAACCGGCAATTGTATAGAGATTGCTTTTGCAGTGCATGATGTAGGTGTGCGCCTCAACATTTTCGTAAAAAAAAAAAGTGGTGGAAGTGTACAGAAAACCAGTTGTGATTAGGTAGTCGCTGCAGCTGAATGTTTTTTTTTTTTTTAAATCCTCACTGGTTGGTAACATGATAAATGTTCAGAGACCAAGCCCGTAACACCATGTTTTGCTTGCTTAAACAGGGGAGTTTCCAGGGAATCCTCATGAAACGAGTCCAGTTGTCGGTGTCTTGTACACGCGCATCGTATTGTCACTACTCTTTAGGGAACTAAATGCGGTTTTTGCTAAATGCTATCGGCCTTTTGGATGGTCAAAATCTGATAATAAATTTTATATTATTATTAACGATGCTTTACAATAATAGGAAAATAAAGGGTTGCCCGCACCTCAGGAACAAGGTATCGCACATCATTCGCAACACTGACATGGACCATACATATAATGAAAGGGGCGAAATCAAACTTGCGTCAGAAACACTTCTGCGAATAATCCGTGCTACTATATTGATCGTTATTGTAAAATTTATGCTTATACCGTTATGATAATTGATAATCACTGGAACTCTATGCTGAACGTCTTTATTGGTAACTTTTCTCACGTTGGAAGTATTTATTGGTACCACTATGTTGTCTATAGAGGGATCTAAGAAGTGCTTTAGCCTCGTTTCAGAACTCTTGGTAAAAGCCACGGCCATTACCGGAAGTTAGACTGGGGTAGCAAACTGTTGGACTGGGGTAGCTAAAAGGTTTCTTAGATCGTTCTAGACAATGTAGTGGTACAAATAATGTCTTCGATTGTGAGAGAAGTTACCAATTAAGACATTTGGCTTGAGGTCCAGTGATTGTCATAGCACGTAAGCGCACAATTTAATAATGCTCAATACAGGTATGGATTGTTCTACGAAAATGCCTCTGGTGCGGGTTTAGTTTCGCCTGTAACTTAAATCTACACTCCTTATCCATGCAGCACGTAAAGTGCGATGCCCAGCCCCTGTGGCCCGCACACCATTTTTTAGACCTGTATGCACCCGAGAACCAAACACTTTTTTTTTCTTTTAGCCAGTTATCACACACTAACACAGGCAATATTAAAACTGTGAAAGGCTTGTAAAATAAAAAAAAAGAATGTTTTAAGAGTTGACAATCTTCCATAGAAGAATATGTTGTAAATACATGTTAACATTTGTTGTTGTGGCTACTTAGCCAATAAGATGTTTCTTATTTTGTGTATAGAAAGCCCCTACGCCGCGCAGCCCTGCAACGCCCATGACAGCTGGCCATACGGCTCTTCAGGTGAGTTAAGTAACGACTCGAAGCAATTTGTGGTTAACCATCTTTTCCTCCGTGGTGTTCGACTTTCCGTATCTTAACCTAGTAAATACAAAACACATAATGGTTATATGTTGCTAATGTTTGCGGCATTATCATTATTATTTTCAAATGAAGTATTTTGGAATTGCCTTTTTATGGTGAAAATAGGCACTTTTAAGTGAAAGTGTTGTGACGTAAATGCATTTTGTCCATTTTTGAATCTGCTTCTACTGTTGCTTGCTAGATTTGTTCCCACTCTGTTGCCTGCAATCTCCGCTATTGGTGAAGGGTCTAACAATGAAATAACATGCAATTGGGCTCTTGTGTGCTCATGGTGTATTTCTAACGATTATGTAGCCTGGTTGTTGGGAGCTGAAATGAAGTTTGTTTACTTAACACTTGAATTTCAAAGTGAACAAGTTAATTAAGGTTCTGTCGTTGTGCGAGCATTTCTACTCCCACTTAACCAATATTATTTCTTACTACTATCGTGGTGGCAGTCTATCTGAACATTATCTGAATATTCCTGTAATAATATTCTGCGAGAAATACCCTATTTAAGAATTGGCATCCTTATTTTAGATTTTTTTTTAAATGCACGATTATCAGTGTTGTCGCCTTTTTCAATGTGCATTTTTTTAAATTCCAAATTCCATTTTGTCCTACTTAACTTTTGTGTAACTTTAAGAAATTTATTTTCTAACTACTTTCACCTTGGTTTTTTATTTTTATTATTATTTTTTAACGTTTCCATACTTAAATTATAGGAATATAAGTTTTAAGATCAGTTTTGGCCTCTCTCTCTCTCCATCCATGTGCATTCAAGCAAAGGACTGTGAATGTGCTTATGCGCATGTTGTTTTACAGCACGTAAAACAGCAAAATTAGTGTCGTAAACAAATGTATCCCCCTCTGTTCGTGATATAATGTCGAAACGTTTTTTTTTTTTTTTAAGTCTGACCGATGGGGTTATTAATGGATTTAAAGTAGCTTGTAAGGCAGCTCTTTGAAGTTAATATATTTTTTAATAAGTTTTATCTTTTTTTTTTTGTGTAATCTCTTTAATACTCCCTACAACACCGTCCATTGATGTTACTCGTGGAATTTATAAAATATGTAAGCTTGTACGGCAGCTTTTGACTTGGCTGACAAATCAAATTAGTCGATTTTTTTTTAATGTGATTAATCCTTTAACATTCCTTATTTTTATTAATATTCTGAAATGCAAATTTTACTAGTGATTGACAAACTCTAAATGTTGACTTAGGTAACGTTTTCCTGGTTTTTTTTTTTTACCACCTTTACAAATGGAAAAGTATCATCGCGTGTCACCCAGTCATTAGAAAAACTGATATAATCAAATCATTTTTATTTCATTTTGATGGCTGCTGTTCAGGGTTGATGCAGTTTTTTCTGCCATCATTACCTTATTATCTGAATTGCCATGTAGTTTCCGTTTGCTATCGCTTTTAAAGAATAGTTGCCCATTTACTCAGCAAGGTGCACAGATTTCAAGTATTAGAGAAAGTGCTAAACCAAATAGTGCCAAATACTACTTTAATAGACGTAAGAGTTATTATCCACTTCAGTGTTAACCATTATAATAAAACTTGAGATATTCCCCCCTTTGGTTCGTCACTTGTCCAGTTCTGTTTTTGTTTTGATGTTCAAATCATTAGGTAGCAGGGCCGCAGATAGCTTTTTCTAAGGAGGGGTGCAAGGACACAATGCTGGGCCCCTCCTCAACAAGTAAACAAATACATATAGGGGGAAGGTGACTACCAACTCCAACCAAAACTTAGTGAATTTTGTCTTATTTGGGCCCCTAGCAGGTTAATTTCGGGCGTATTGCACACCCCCCGCCCCCAAATTTTTGTACTGTTAGGTAGGGTCCGCTACTTTTAGTATTGTTCAGTGGGGAATCCACAGAAGTAAATTTTTATGAATTGTATTCGTAGCATACTTTTTAATGTAATGGTCATAGGTAACAATTTAGAATATAAAATTATTATATACATTGCATTTGTTTTTAACGACCCAGATTAAGTTCATAGGCGGTTTTGAAATGGGTAATTCGATAATTTGGACATCTTCTCGTTGTAATTTACTAAATTGTTCTAGTATAGGCAGTTTTACTAATTTCTGTATAGTCACTTTATTAGTAATTCCCCCCTTTGTACCGTTTGAATAGGTTTTCGTAGGAGTTATTTTGTATGTGTATCCGTTGTTAGGAGGATTGGAAGATTTTTAACCATGGCAACACTTTTTTTTTTACTATCTACTTTTGAGTTCGTTTGGTCTATTTTTTATTCAATTGAGGCTTGGTGCCGTGCTACACCAACGTATGGCTAGTTTTAAACAAAACCATTACAGATAGTGAAAAATGTTTGAAAAGCCCTGAGTTTTAGCCGCCATTTTTTTTTTGATAATCTTTACAATGTAGACAACTCTATGAACTCACTTAAAGGCTGAATAAGCCGTTGACTTTTTTGACAGGACTTTTTCTTACGTATTTAGTAAAGCTGAAAGTAAATCGTTATCCTTGGCAGCTGTAAATATTTACATCAAACCATAATTTTAATGAGCTTATTTTTTAGCCGTTGGACTTTAGGACGTTAGGGGCCGCCCATATATTACGTTACACTTTTTGGCCTACCCCTTTGACAAAATTAAAACAAAAAATTACGTCTCACTTCTGCAATTCCACCGCCCGCTCCCATGTAATATTTCGAAGTACTTTACATTTTCTTATACTTAAATTTATTTTCAAATGGCTTTAGAGTCCACGGGTTTAAATCTTGGAAGTTTTCTGTATGGACAAATGAAATTGCATTTGAACTAATGGATTCCAAAAAAATGTGGCAAAAAATTAAGGTGATGAGAACGCCAAAATATGAGGAATGTAACGTCGTCACATTTTGAAAAGATCTCCCTACCCCCGTGTCTCATTAAATCACTCCCCCCCCCCCCCCGAGTCGTAATATGTGGACAGCACCCCCTTATGCTTATGGTAGTATTTTTTTTCCATTATGAATTTTCATGGATGTACTGTTGTACGCAATTCTTCGAACTGGAAAAATCGACAAGCAACATTGATTAAAATTTACAATTATAACTGGAACAATTAAAACTCACGTTACCCTTCATCCCCCTTTCACGTAATACGCAAAATAATAATAATAATAATTAATAGGAGCTTACTAATAAATCTTTTTCAATTTCTGCATTGTTCATCTAAGCGTTGTATCCCATTAAATTACATTAATTTTGTAACCATTTAAAAGCAGAAGATGTAATTTATTATCTGTAGATATGTTCCAGCCATTCCATTCCTATTTTTTAAAATAAATGTTTCTTTTCATTTTTATTTATCTATTTTTGTTTAGTTTCAGACTGTACAGTTTTTTTTATTTTATTTTTGTTTCGTATATGTCTGTATCATCTTGCATATCAATAAAGAAAAAAATACGTATTTTGAACATGTAAGACATAATGGACATTACTGGCATCAGAGTGGCAACAGTATACTGCAGAAAAGAAATTGGACGAAACTAAAAATATATAAATAGAAAATATACATTTTAATTTTTCAATTTTTTTTTTTAAAGCTTAAAATGCAGCATGCAAAAAAACATAGCCGTATGTGTTTTGTTATTGAGAAAACCCTACTAATAATTCTCTAAAATAACGATAAGCCGTGCTGCTGCCGCTGTGATTGCCAGTGATGTTCAATTGTCACACTAGAGGTCGCCACCCTGCAGGCGTGTTTGTGGTGGGTCTGACGGAGAGCATCACCAAAATAGGATGCTTATCTTGTTGCTAAGACCGGTTGTTCACTGTTAATTAGGGTTGTGGCTCTTTTGTAGGAGCGCTGTAGTTTTTATTTTGAGATTTTAAGATACTGATGTTTTTTTTATATAGCCCATCAGATTGCAATGAGCCAATGCATTTAATAATTGTAACTCTTCAGTTGTAGCAAGAACAGCTCTCGTAATGTAGTCATTAAAATTTTGTACAAATGTTAAAAAAAAAAAGTTGGCAATTTTCTCATGTTGCGATTTTAAAACAAAACGAAAATGAAACTGTATTATGAAAGTTAAGTTTTATAAGTTTTGTAAATGTTAGTTATCTTTTATTTTGTGTTGCACACTAAGTGTTATTTTAAATTTGGTTTTGCTTGAATTTTAATTATTTTTGTGTATTATTTGAACATTCCTGGCAATTGAGCGTTTATGATGTACCGAATGTACTAACGGCCAAGTGTTAAAAAATATGTGAGTGAATATTACGTGATGTGGCAGATGTTTTAATGACAGACTAGATCATAATAGTTGGTTAGCAGTTATTTAGCAGTATTACTTTTTAGTCCTTTTTTTTTTTATACGTATACCTACTTAATTACCTCATTTTAAAAACATTCAGCCATTCCATTTCTTAAGTGTATAGTGTTTTGTAAGATATATACATATTATTTTTTTAAGGGTTTGGTTTTATATGTATAGTGTTGGTTCTGTGTTTTTAGAATAACACAATAAAATTAATTTATATTTTGTAGCAAGTTAAGTTTTGCATTTAGTTAGTTTTGTTTATTTTCTTGCTTTCCTTTACGTCGTGAGCATGTATATTCATAGAATTTTTTTTTTAATCTGGCGTTCCTGACAAGACCTAGTCATAAGTCATCTACTTTTTTTTTTTTTTTTTGAAGGGGGTGGGGGTAAGGTTGATGGCATGCTTAAAGAGGTAGACCTTCAGGGCAGTTTAAAGGTGGCGAGGTAAAACACAGAGGAGGTACAAAAACTCTTTAACTTATACTGCACTACCTGCGCAAGTAACGATGCTACAGACTGGGCCAGAAAGGGCATCTGTACCTTTTGGAGAACAGGGGTGCCAACGTAGGATTAATTGTTGCTGTCTCCAACCCAAGCTATATGATTGGGGTGGAGCTGGTTGGGAGCACTGTAAGCTCCCCAAATGGGGTTCAGGGTCAAGCATCAGAAGCTTGTGCTTCTTTCAACATTCTAATGCAATTTCTTGCTGTGGAGCGCATAAAAAATGTAACCGAAAAAAAATGAGCCATATTTTGGATGATTCTCATAATTTCAATTAATATTTCCCTTCATGGAGTTGGGGGGGGGGTACGTAAAGGGGTTGAAAATGCATGCGAGAGGAAAGGATTTGAGCCTGAAAATGTCGTCAACAAGAAAGAAATTTGAAACAAGACATTAATTTTTAGGAGGGGAAGGGTGGGGAGTCAAAAATGTGACCATCGTTGTACCGTGACACAATGCCCTTCTTGGCCCTATTTTACACATTAGAATGACGGAGTTCCGTTGCAAAGAAGTGTGTATTACGTAAGCATAGTTTATGTTGTGGTGGTGCAACATATGTTGATTTTCTCTCAATAGAAAACACTGAATCATAGCCCGTTGCACGTTTTCCAATGCACGGCTCTCAGTTGAAAATAGCAACCACCAATTTATTCTTTTGTCTTGCTTCTGAAAAATACAAACTTGTGATAATACAATGGAGGGAGAAAAAATGGTCGAGTAGTGTGAGAGCAGAAACCATCTTTTGTGTGGTGGACGTTTCTACATCCACTATCGGTTGAACACGTGTTTTCAATCCAAGTGTTTTCAAGTATTTTCAATCCAATAGGTCTGCATAGTTTTAAAAAATCTAATGTGGTATAAAATAAAATTGAAAAAAGGGGGACAGTGTATTGCTCTTAATTTTTTTTCTCTTCCAACCATGTTTTAATTTTAAAACATAAATAAATACAAGCATACCGATTTTTTTCTAATTCAATTTTTATTTATTTTTGTTTTTGATTCTTCATTCATTATTCATTCATTCTTCTTCATTACAAAATTATTGTAGAAATACTCTTCAAGCTGATAAAAAAAAGTGGGGGGGGGGGTTATTAATTATCCTTGTCCTATTTATAATCCATTTGTTTTCATTTGCTAAGCCATGTAAAAAATTGAATTTGGACAAAACAAAATTCGGTAAAAAAAAATTTCAAGATGAACTTGAAAAGCAGGATTCAGGTTATAATTTTTCTTTCTGGTCATTTATGGAAAAAAAATGAAAGAAATCACTTAAAAGGACACTGCAACATTCACGTAGGTCGGCACGAATGTTGCAAAACCATGCCACTCCGAGGTAATGGCAATTCACGGTTTTGACCTAATGTTGTAAAACTCAAGACAGAAACGGAGCACTGTTAAGAAAAACAACTTTTATGAGGGAGAAAGGTTCTTGGCTCAAATACACACGATAATTAATTTTCATTAGTTTTGTCCACTGTTACCCACCTTTTAATTATAATGGCTCACCTTTTAATTGTAAAGCCGTATTTCATGCAAGACTAAGACATGCATGCAGTTTTTTTTTATTTAGCGTCATGACTACATAAGAAACATACATACAAACGTTGATTATTAAATTGGCTGCCCTACGTAACATAGTTTTGCTACATTTAATTAAAGCTAAATAATGTTTAATCAGGGATGGTGGTTTGAATACCAAGAAGGTAAGGAATTTTTTTTATAGTTTATGAGTTTTGTGGAGTTTGGCAACTGCCAGTTGTGTCAGTATACTGTAAAGTAGGTTGGTGGAGTTTCATTTGTGCTGTGGATTTCAACGCTAGTGTGCCCTGGCCACGTTTAGCTTTTAAGTGTAGGCTGATGAATGAATTTGGAATACAACATAAGTTTAGCGTCAGTTTGTTTAATAATAAGGCAAACGTGATCAATATACCCAGATGTTGGAGGGATGCATCTTCCATTGGGTATCCACCCAGCTTGACTGCATTTAGCTAACACTGAGAGAGATGAACGTGAGGTGGCTGCTTGTGACTGGTAAGAAGTTACCAACAACATAATTAAAAATGAAAAAAGAAAAACTAAAACCATCAACAACCCCATAAGGTGTAAGTAGACACCAATACTTAGGCAGTTTGCCCACCAGCATTAGCATTTTCAAAGTCGACTAAACTGCAAGACAATTCCTTGCATTAAAACACTGCCAACGAATTCCCTTTTACAGAGCAATACTTCTTATTGCTGCTGAATTGAAAATAGATTTAACAAAGCAAATTAAAAACAAGTGGAACAATAAAACATTCCTCTCACCCTGAAAAGGAGCCAAACTATACCATTGCAAACCTTTAATTAAACAAGCAAATTAACATAAAAAAATTAATATACAATTTAAATAAAGAAATTGTTCACAAATAAATAATAACTATCCATGTGATAAAAGAAAAACACATCACATTAAAAACTACCTTCCTCACAATAACAATTTTACCAAAAGAGATTTCACCCTTTCAGTTTTTATGCACCATAATTTGCAGTTGTATGGTGTTTTCAACCTCTTTATCCAGAAAAACTCGTACACACTTCAGACATAAAAATAAACACAATAGAAACTCCCCAGTTCCCATATTTCTGCCTTTTTCATAATTTGGGCAACCTGTTCCATCTATTAATTTTTTTTTAAGGCAATGTCAGTTGTGATACTATTTTTTTTCTTTTTTCTATAACTTGGCCAGTTTTGATGTTCCGGTTTATGTATTATGCCAACAGTTTGTTTTTAAGGGTAATGGTGCTGATACCAAGGCTGTAGATTGAAAAAAAAATTTCGAAAGATGCGTAGCAAAAAACAAAATGTCATTACGTATCGTTTGCAGTATAAAGAGTCGTCGTTTTATTTTCTCATCGTACCAGTGCCAGCTTTTCAACATTTTTCTTAAGAAATTCCAGAGGGGATGAAAGGTAGCATGGACTCAGCCCATGGCTGCGGACTGGGAAAGAAGTGGGCCCCTGAAATGCACTAGTGTTCACGTTGATTGTGGCATTTTAAAAATAGTAAACATTACCTTCTTTTCTCCAAGGTAACTGGGTATGCTAAAGAACTGCAATGTAGAACGCTCGTAAGATTTTTTTCATGTCCAAAACGATTTCAGCTTTTTTAGTTGTTTAAGCCAGCAAGCAGTTAATATTTATTCAATTAGTTGATATATATTTCAAACACAACATCAAACTGGGTCACAACAAGACAAACGATCAATTTTAAACAACAGACAAGATGAGGAAAACGGAACAAAAGACAGACGACAAAAGAGATGGGGAGATCAAAAGGGGAAAAAAAGACAGGAAAATCATTATAATTTCGAAACAATTATCTTTTAATGCTTTATATGGAGCCCTACGAAAGAGAAACAATAGAGTAACATTCACAAGCGTTTTTTTCCGAAAAGAGTGAAAAGCGTCAGCAACACAATGACTGGGTGTTGTGTGTTGTCCTGTAATTGAATACTTGTTTGGCATGATGCTTTTGACAATTTCGTTGCCAACAGTTCTTGTTTGGGAGGTGGGAATAGGGAGGGTTAATTCTTACTCCCCTTCAGTTCTCTAAAGGTAGTTTTCTTTGTGGTTCATTGCTGTGGTGCAATCATACCTTTGCAGTTTTCCACTTACAAGCAGGAAGAGGTGTTGCCTTTTGTAGTGAAGTAGTACGAAGAAACAGTTTGTGCACCTGAAAAATTTTGCCCATTCCATGGCAGCAATAAGATATAAATGAAGAAAGCTTTTTAACCCTATATACGCGTTGCGCCCGAAATCGGGCGTGCAGTATTGTTGCAGAACACGCGTTGAGCCCTATATCGGGCTGCTGATGACGTCTGAACAAGGCAGCTCGTGATTCGCTAGTACTGCTTCTTAATGTGAAATAAACAAAGGAATTGGCCAATGGACTATCACCTAACGAATCGGCATTAGATAACATCAAGAAGACGAACCAATCCTGTCGTATTATTTCAATTTTCGCGCCGTACTCTCATTCTCAAGGGGCAGCAATTTGCGAGCCATTCAAGATGGCCGCCCGTTGTTGGCGTTATCGTCTAAGAGAATTGCGCCCAAGCGATGTGGATTATTACGTATGGGCTGACGATTCAAACAGTAAAAAAAGGATTAAGTGATAACAGCTGTAACATAAAACCATTGTTGGACTGGCTGAGCAAAAGTAACAAAAGTGAATTGTAATACGGAACTGTAGTGTTAGACCATGCAGTAGGAGGCTGTCCAAAACAGCGGCGGGCAAGCGGCAGGCGGGCGGGCGGCGGCGGAGAAGTGATCGCCTTCCCGTCTTACAACAATCGTACGTGGAAGTAGAAGTACATTCATGCCGGCTACCGCTAAACTAGTGACTGATCGATTCGTTTGCAAGCTACAACAATGACAAGGTAAAGAGAAAATACTTTTATATTTATTATTTAGGCCGTTGATGTGTCGCACTTTGTTTAAATGTTAGGATTTATTTACAACAGCGTACAGCGTTCATCTTTCCCGTACGAGTATTGTTGGGAAGCCAACATCACTGATATTGCTGTCACAAAATAAATGCGCGCAGCAGGGTAGAGCACATGGTAAAAAATCAGCGTATATAGGGTTAATATAGGTTAGGGCCAGTTTCAATGCTGCCTAATGAATTCTGCCAGGAGTAAATAACATACAAGTGCCCTCTGAATTCAAGAACAGTTCTGATTCCGCTAAGGCGCATCTGCCACACTTTGTTCACATAAAAAGCCCGGTATTAATTCTGAAGCAAGCTGACTGTTTGTTGTGTAATCCCCAGTCGTTCCACACACAGCTTTCACTCTCTTGGAATGGCCTTAGCCACTGTTCACGGCCTGACGTGGACTCAACTTTGGGCCGTAAAAATCTTAATTTTCTTGTGAGTCGTTTTTCATGATTTCTTCTGAGCTAAATTAGAATCCTTTAGCTCAGCCTGGCCACCCTGCAGAGAACAGTTCCTGGTGTAGCTAATGCTTCCTTTCCTCAAGACTCGACATCTTTTTCACCTACAAGTCAGCAACATTTGTGGAGGTTGCAGAAGATAGAAGGCCAGACTCTAAAAGTTCCTGAAGGTTAGGCTCTTGAAAGATTGCAAACGCTGTTTACAATGGGGCCTGGTGAAGAGAGTTTGAGGTATGTATACTGTTGTGTACAGATCAGTGGTGAACAATGGCGCGGCGGTTTGAAATCCGAACTTGTGAGTGTTCCAGCATATGGAAGTTGCCAGTATTTACGTTTTTGTTGCTGATGGGGGTGAACGACCCTAACTTCACCGAAAATTTCATGGGAACTGTTTTGACAGTTTCGGTTGGTGGTAAAGTGTATTACTTTCCTTTACTTTGTGAGGTCAGGCTCTAAAAGTTCCAACAGTTCCTGACCACTAAGTGATCAGTAAAAGATCAGACCACTTGTAAGATTTCTCTGTTCCCAGCAGTCCAGTATCCTGAATAACAACCTCAGGAATGTTGTAATGACTAACAGCCAAGGCCATACAGCTACTGACAAGTTGCATTGATTGAGTTTCGATGTCTTCTCCAGCCGGCCAATGGGGGAGCACTTCATTTTCATGTATAGGAACTTCCCTTTCACTCGAGCCCGTATGTACTCTTCGGACTATTATAGTCAATATGGACTGAGAAGTCACATCGGCAGTTTGAAACCAGCTGCTCAAAGAGAAAGTGACCATTGCACATGCAGCCGACACACTGTCTGTTGGCTTCTGTAGCATAGTCAATGACAACAAGATCTTTCACCTGTCACTTATCCAGATAATTTGTTAGCATCTGTCACTAAGTGGCTGAATTCTCTGGAGTATACTGGACCGTCGCCCGGTTTGTTCACTAAGTTGTTGTGGACTATTTTGAACCTGCCTGCACAGCCTAATTTTGCTGGTCCTTGCTTGTCTGCACAACTGATTGTTACATTTTCTGCTCTCGGCTCGTTACCAGGTTTCCACACGTTTTGGAACTTTTGCTTGATGTGGATTTCGGGAATGGTGTACGTCGTGGTTGATCCTACGGCTCACTTGCGTTTCTTGAAGCTGCAATCAACATGAATCGGTTTTTCTGGCCTTTTCACCGGACCAGTTAATTGCATTATGAGTGAATTGTAGACCGATATTGTGAATCAATTAAATAATTCACTAACTAATTAACTAATTCACACTGCTGCCACGCCTGGGCATGGGTTAATCGGGTTTCTGGCGCTTTCTGAGGGAGGCCGGGAGTCTGTCAGGGTGCACCCCTCGAGGCTGCTTTGGCCTGACAGCGCACACCTCTCTCTTGCCTCGTTCTCTCTTCACTCACTGCAGTGTGGCAGTTGAGGCTCACCAGCCTGCCTGGGTTGGAAGCGACTCATAGTCTTAACCAGCATTAAACGAAATTAAACACCCAAAACTCCAAGAAAGACTCGCCCTTAAATGGCACAAATCCCTCCAGCTGACAACAGCGCTGGACCATAAAGATCAGTAACCGCAAGTGCGAGATTGAAAAACAAACGACCGATCCGTAGCAGTAGTGTCCAGAGCGCAAGAAGCCCGATGAAGATAGTCGGCTTTTGAACGCATAACAAGTGTTTAAATACCAATCGAAAATTAGCAACAACGTGAATTAGTTGTGAATCAATTGAAGTTGGATTATTTGCATAAGTACACTTCAAAGTAAAAGATCCTTTAGCAATTAAATGTAGTAATAGTGTTGTTCCTGTGGCAGTCTGGAAGCTCGTCTCCCCATTTGATTGTACTAGTTGATTCCATTGAATTGTTAGTTGTGATGGACCAAAGTCATTCTGTATTGGAATGTATTCTAGCTAGCATCTGTCCCCGATACGCTTCTTGGGAGGAATGGGTGGAAGGGCGCCTTGTATGCAGAATCTCTGGACACATTAGTGTGTTACAGGAGTGAGATTTTTTCTACAACCCGCTTTTCAAAGTCAAAGTAATGGACCCACACAATTCATGAAATACCACAAGAAATAATTGTTTGCACACCTAAGCATACCTAGCACACCTAAATATTTCAGGCAATGTTAAAGATGGCGGCAAACTCGTGCGACATTCATCAAAACTATATACAGTATGCCAAATTGCTTCTAACCCCCGCATATTTTGATAATGAACTATAACAAACAGCTAAACTGCACGCCAAAAACCATCCAACCTGAAGCACCTGCCTAGCTGCAAACATTCAAAACTGGAAAAATGTGGCACCATGCCCTGAAACAATACAAAATACAGACACTAAAGCAAGCACCAAAATAAATACACACAATCTCACAATGGGAAGAAAATCTGTCAATTTTCCGCAGATTTTCGACAGTTTGGCTGGAGGATGATGAAGTACATCTCCCAGGCTATACAGGCACATAAGAGAGAGAATTACGACCTCATGAATATCCAGGCTAGG
>JAHWFP010009933.1:0-18560 GCA_023313725.1 Lithobius niger
AGTGCATAAAGGTGGCTTACTGAACTACGTTATTTCTTGTGTATGTTTTTCGCTGTTGGCTTGTTTCCGATTTTCCTGTAGTTCGCTACGACAGTTTGACCACTTGGTTTAAAGTCGCTTGGTTTAATGTGGGCCACCAAGATGATGGTAAGTTGAACATTGTCCTCTGGTGCCATTTGACTATGCACCTATCGAGGGTGCGAGTAAAACAACTAGGGAGACTGGATTTATGTTTAACCCTTCAGTGCCAAGACGTAATTATCATAGGTCGCTTTTTAAGTCCCGTGACTAAGGTCAGCAATGCCATTCGATTTAGTATCCACGGAGACCATGCCTCTGAACACTAGACTATGATTGGGTCACTTTTATTGAGTTCCCACGGACTCCGAATGAAACTAGCGTTTCTTCCTTGCCTGGTGTTTGCAGGTTTTTTTTTTTCAGTGTGGTATACGGCAGTGGCACTGAGGTTTGGACAAAACTAGTTTTTTGCTGCACAAAAGTAAGTGGCTGAACATGCTTAAATTTGAATGGGTACAATAGGAAATCAAACAATTATTTTTAATCACAAAAGATGTAAATTTGCACATTAATAAAAAGAAGCTTGATGAAGTGACTGACTGCACTCGTTACGGGGGGAACAAATGCAGTCAATGACATGTGTCAGAAGAGGCGTTGATTATGCTCAAAGAAAGCAAAAAGTATTAGGTATCCGAGGCGGGGGCCATAAGCGATACTAATATAGGTAAACAAAAAATCAAAGTAAGCATTCATCGCGTTGTGAAAGTTGAAGGGTAGTATAGCGCAGTGACATTTGCCGCCACATTGGCACCAGATTGGCACCAGTATGGGTTTTGGAGGGCATAACTACAAGGTAAAAATAGAGGGAAAAACAACGGAAGAGCGGATTTCTTAGGCTTAAAATAACGTTGTTTTCTCCAACAACAAAAATCGCGCGTTTTAGGTCTAAGAAATCACTCTTCACAGCATCGGCTTCAGTATGACGCCCTTCTGTTTCTCTCTGCAGTGCCCCTTGCAGCTAACCCATTAAGGCTCCAGCATAGTTATATACAATAATACTACGTCGTTTCACTGCTCTATACGTTTACAGTTTTTTCCTACTTGGGCTACGTGCATCAGTCATCTAATAATTTGAAGTACACAAACTAAATGTTCTGTCTATTAAACAAGCGGCTACAGCGACTCATTAGTCGTACCGGTCTTCTGTGCAGTTCCTTCACTTCCAATGTTGAGAAGCACACCTCTATCATGCACTACAACAGCTATTTCTATTATACTAATCTAAAAGCAGTAGCCATCACAATTGCCGGTTAAAAATGTGTTAGCTTTTAGACCTATTTTATATTTTAGGCGTAGTTTTCAGCTTTTAGGCCTAATTTTAACCAGCCGTTTTAATTTCGTAAGTAGTAGCTAACGGAGATATGGATTTAGTAAGCCTATTCATTTTTGCAACACGGTGCACCTTCAGGCACACAGTTACAATGTTACAACGTAACGCGCAACGTATAACCTATGTAGATCAGTGGTAGTAGGGAAGTGACGAGAGAGACGCTGTTGATGAAGCAACAGCGACTCGTAGCAACTTGACGTTACCATGGTAATATGATTTTAGGCCCAATTTTTAAAATCCAGTTTTAATTTTGTAAGTAGCAGATAGGCCTAATGGAGGATTTGGTTCGACGGTAAGCCTATTCATTCCTGCAACAATGCGACGATACTATTTTAAACGAAGCTAAAATCAATTTGTTTTTATTGAGGATTTTAATTTAAGTATTTAATTCGACGATCAAATGTTATTATTTAATTTAGTTACATCGAAGAAGTCCAATAGCTATGAGGAAGTAACGATGTTTTCATTTGACATGTTATTTAACTAACTTCTCACACTGAATCTAACGTTGTAAACAATGGTCGTCAAAATCTGGTACCGTTGCGAAGTTGAAAAAAGCGACCGTCGGAGGGACAAAGTCTTCTCAGCCGGTACGGCTGTACAGAAGACCAAAAATCAACAGTGTTTTCAACTAGAACCTGAAACCGAACTGTCCTCTGGATAAGTATCAGGTTTTTTTTTCCTCCCCATTTTGAACAAAAATGCTCTCGATTATTTGTTTTTCGTATTATTTAAATGAACCTGACAATAGACTGGCATTATTATTGTCAACACTTAACTGTGAAATTAATACCGAAGAGTTATATACAAACATTCATAATTTTGACGCTCACCATTGTTATTCCTTTTAGGAAGAACAGTCTTCTAACCCCCCCCCCCCTCCCCGTGGAATAAATTAACCGTGAAATTAGTCAAATATAAGTTTATCTATTGACTTAAAACAATTTTTTTTTTACGGTTGAGAACCTTTCATCACCGCTTTAATAAATGTTTTAAAAATAATGTTTTAGGGTACAGAACATACCAACCTAAAAAAACTATTAGAAAAAAAAAAAAAACGGAAAATCGATAGAAATTTATGTACAATGAAAATTACAAGGAAAACAATTCATTGTCGAATAGGGGAATGCTTTAAAAAAATCGATTATTATAGTTAATAACCGAACTATCCGGCTTCGCTCGGTTTGAAGTAATTGTTTGAACAGATTTCCTTATAAATTCCAACATTTGGTAAAAATTTCGAAGATTCGGTAAGCCTTTATAATGGAAATTTTATAGCGCTGTTTCCTTTTTTTTTCATTGCCTTCTGATTGGCTTTCAAACTAAAACTGATAATTTATGAATTCTTACAAATTTTCCACACTAAACAAATGGTTAACAAAAAGAAACGGTAATAAAAAACGGGTTTTTTTTGGCGTTCCGCACTGTAATACGTAATGCGTTCCCCATTCGTCCGAAAATTAGTGTTTCAGAGATTATTAGGTGAATGAGACTATTTTCTTCCTGAAAATGTGTTCCCATCCCACCTCTCCTTTTCTCCAGTTAAATCTCCCGTCTTACCATTGTCACTGTAAGGAGCTTAGTTTTCGACGCGCAGCCAGCCGCAGCCATGGCGCCAGATGGGGAGAGGGATAATTTGTTAGGTTCCTCGGTTATTTTACATGCCACAATCGACATGCGCAGGCGATATCACAGGGTCCTTCTCTTCCCAAAAATGCCATGGAACCCTGAACACGAACCCTGGACCTGTGGTACATGAGACGGTCATGTTAACCGTCAGGCCACCTTGCCCCTTCACCTTGGCCCTTCAAAGAGCAGTGAATTGGTATATATTTTATTTTTTAATGTTGCTACAGTGCCCGGGCAACTGTGCCTGGTCCCACTTTCAGACTCGCAGATACCAGCGTTCCGAATTTATAGCTTCGAAAATTAACAGTTCTGTAAAGAGTACAGTAGAAGAAAAATAAAGGCAAAAATCTGTAGGCATGTAAATAAAGCGGTGAAAAAGATGGTGAGAAAAGTGGCAAGTTTGTGATAAATGTTAGTGATAAAAGGTGGATAAAAACAGCAAGTCTGTAAATATTCGATAATACGCGGTAAAGTATTGAGGTGAAAACTAAAAGTTGTGTGAAGAAGTGTACCGCACCAGAAAAATGGGACGACAAATTGCAGGTCTGTTAGAGATGTTAACGTAAATTAACCAAATTATCGGAACTGAACAATTTAAGAAACAAATGGCGGCAAAAATTGCGGGTTTGATAAAAAAAAAATAGAGGGGGGAGGGTTTGCAAAAGGAGGGAAAGGGGCGAAAAAATTTACAGATTCCCCCCACCCATTCCCTGTACTCCACTTGCAAAAATTCGTAAACTCCGGGCAGCAGAAAGCTACGGCCTACGCGGAATTTCGTGGGAGAGATTTCTGTACAGACAGTCGTATTGATGTATTAATGTAATAGTTATATACCTAGTGTTGTCCTACCTACACCAGAAAACGTACCACAACTCAAACAAAAACATGTTTTCGTACTTCGTCAAACGCTAAATTGTTCGCCATTGATTCATAGTTGTCATGTGATAGGCTACGTATATACTTTTATAGTGGGACATAACGTCAAGATAGAAATAAACCGACGTGCGGTTGGCTGAAACGATTTGATCGTTAATGTACAGGTCTCAAATATGATGGTAAGTTAGGCTATGTACTCTGGTTGTGTGTTCAGTTTCCATTACATTATGCATCCATGACCGAGGGTACACGGAGGTTTCTTACGTCGCTTTATCTTACGTCGACGTAGCTGACGTCGATGTAGTGCTTAGAGCGCTTTAAGAACCTCCGTGTACCCACCTAAACCCACTTTCAAGTCACTTTATCTCAAACCACCGTGTTACGTTGACGTAAGGAGTTGAAGCTCTTTAACAACCTACGTGTACCCACCTAAAACCCATTTTTTACGTCGCTCTAAGGACTGCTTTCTTGTGATTGGTTGAAAAGTGCGCGCGTAAACGTCACGAAACTAGGACGGCAACCTGTCACTTCGTTAAAACGAAGTCGAAAACCAGCTAGCTGAATGGGGACTTGGCAATAAAGAGGGGTTTGCTTGATGGGGGGATTAGATAAACGCGACGCAGGAACCCCCGCTGTCGTTTTAACTCACTCCAACTACAACCTCCGTGTAACCACCTCTATCCTAAAGCGATGTGAGTTCAAGTCGACGTAAGGTAAAGCGACGTAACATGAAGTGACGTAGGAAACCTACGTGTATCCTCGGTCTATATGGCTTATATAAGCAAATAAAACAGATAAGGAGGCCGGATGCCTGTTTAGGAGGGTGGAGTGCAGACACCTTTTTTTTTTAATTCCTCGTAGGCAGGGTGTTGAAAAGTTGTTCTTGGGCGATCACTATCACACAGAAAAAATGCATCATTCTGGGGGTCATGTCGTCAGGTGCCCCAAAGGCCTTCAAGGTTTACCTTGTACGACAATGGGCGGAACGGCGAAAAAGGCAAAAATTTGACATATTTTAATCTAATTTTTAAGATTATTTCATTCGATTCTCTCAGGAACTACGTTAGCATGCCGTAATTACAAAGAATTAAGTTTTTCTTAAAGACTGGGAATAATTTAGCATTGAAAATTGTCAAAAATGGCTTTTTCGGTAATTTTGGCCCATACTACTACTTACACTATTGCACAGAAAAAAGTGTACCTTCCTTAGTTTCTAAGTGTTTCAAATGAGATAATGTTAATATTAAATTTAAAACAAGTCAAATTATAATTTCTGCTTTTTTCGTTATATTCCACCCATTGCTGTACAGTGTTAAGCTTGAAGACCCTTGGGGCACCTCAAGACATGACCGTAGAGTGATGAAATTTTTTGTGTGTGATAGTGATGCGCAAGAGCAACCTTTCCACACTCTGCCAATTAGGAGTTCCAAAAAAAGGTTTCCACACTCTGCCAATTAGGAGTTCCAAAAAAAGGTTTCTACACTCCACCCTACTGTTTAACCTATCAGTGCCAGGACGTATTTAGACATCTTGCTTTTTAAAATCCTGTGAGCAATACATACGTCGGCAACGCGATTCGATATCGCATCCTTTTTGATTAGAGACAACAGCCCTGACCAAAAGTGGGCCTATGCTTGGCTCACTTTTCTCGGGTTCCCAATGAACCCTCATGAAACTCGTTCTTCTTTCCTTGGACTTAATGTTTCGCGTTTTTTGCGGGAGTGAACCATAGGCACTGAAAGGTTAACCAACTGCTTATAAAAAGGAACAACAACGTTGTTGCTTCGTTTCTTGATTTGTAGTAATTTAGCTTAAATTTGCAGTTCAGTAGGAAATCAAAGAGTTATTTTCGATTACCAAAACAAAATTTGCAGATTAAAAGAAACGTAAAACTGCAAATAAGAGAAAGAAGCCTAACGAAATCTACTAGTTATTCAGTATCGTTCATTTAGTTACGCTTCAACATCGAAAGAGTTTATTTTCCTTTTACAAATATACAAAAAAAACTTTGCACTTCTTCAGAGGACAAGTAGGTTACTGGAATTATATAAAGACAGTTTAATTTTATGGTAGTTTTTACGAAACTATACCGGTATCGTTATAATTCCCATGAAATGCTTCGTATTGGTAAAGCCAAAAAAAAAAAAAAAAAATTAACTTTGCAGTAACTTTTTGGACTGCAAAACACTGAAAACAAATATGTTTTCCACTGAGTAGATTTTGAATTCAAAACAATCATGCAACACGAATATTGCCAGAGATTTTTATTATTACTGTTATTACTAGATTAAGAAAGTATACTAACAACGCAGGGGTGTCAACTTCTACACTTCAGCCGTTGAGTATTATTTTTCTAATTTAATCAAACCAATTTTTAGAAATTGGTAATTTTTTCTTTGTTTTTAGTCAAGTTTTTAGTTGTTGTGAGATTGTTTATTCACTATACAGGATGAAAAGATGGGTTAAATAAATACGGATGCAAACCTATTTACGTTGCCTTTTAGACTTATATGTCAGAAAAGGGAATCGAACCCACGACTTTTGAAATCAAAGGCCGAGGTCCTACCGCTGAGCCATACTGACACGGCCTCAGTGTCATCGTGGTGTCAAAACCTCAGTAAGACCGTGTCAGTATGGCTCAGCGGAAGGACCTCGGCCTTTGATTTCATAGGTCGTGGGTTTCATTCCCCCTCAGGCAGTCTGACATATAAGTCCAAAAGGCAACGTTAATAGGTTTGCATCCGTATTTATTTATTGTTTATTCACGCGCCGGCGTTGACTTACAAGCCAACGGGACCGAAATACACGAATTTGTATTTATGGAATTCTCGGAAGTATTAAGCCTCCTGGATCGTAAGTCAGAAAAACGATCCACAAAGCTAAAAACCACCAAAACTAAACGCCACGAAAACACACATTTCAAGATTAACATGGTGACAACACGAATGTAGCGGTGTGAAACCAGCACAAATCTCCCTTGCTAAAAGTTAAAAAAGATAGTTTTCAAAATGATGTGAAAACTGCGTGAATGATGTATCCAAGTGAAAAAATTATTTTACGTAGTCTTGGTAACTCGCATATAGCATGACAACTTTTTCAGTGAGTACTTCATTATTTTAGAAAAAAAAGATTAGTTTGTTTACATTGCGTCGAAAATCCATGCTACTCTCACACAAATTACTAGGGATGTAATGGTCAAAAAAAAAAACACAGGGAGTGTTCGATCCATGGAATCTTTCAGTTTTTTTTTTTTTTTTTTCCTGTAGTATAACTTAAACGAAAGATGGGTACAGCTTCTTCTTTTTTTTACTGTAGCATAAACAGATTTGGTGATAGAACTGTCAGCTGTGGTGACAATTTCCATTTTGGGGATGCGTTTGTTTTTAGTACTTATCATAATCATACTTTGTATTATATAACACTTGCTCTTTAACGGTCTCATTTGTTCATCTGGCTTTATTTTTTTACTTGGGCCGATCCTGCAACTCCCGTGTCCAACACGTTTGGCGATGCCATCGGGGGCCTTAGAGCCCCTGGCAGATCTAACCTTGGTGGTAAGGCATTCGTGTCCCAATTCCAAATCCACTCACCTTCCCTTGGTCAATCTATATCATTATATGTCATTGTCTTCTGTTTTTTAATAGAGGCTGGCTGTTACCGATCTTAGGGTTCTGGCCAGACCTGTTGTAATCGTGACAAAATTGTTATTATTATTGTGATTATTATTATTGGTTTTCTTCATAATGGTATTTTTATGGGCCATTGTTCTGGTGCCATTCGGCTCAGAAAGCTGGTAATAGAGTGTGCCTTCAAGGACTAGAAGACCACAGATGGAAGCTGTAAGGTGCTGTCGATAATTCAGGCCCTTCCGCCGGGAATCCTCCCCCTCCGAGTCCCCCTTCTGTAGTACTAAGGGGCTCTAAATTATTGCTCTAAGTTTGTGTTTTGCACAATTCTTGCCCCCCTCTTTCAAATATTAAAGAGCCCCAAATTACTTTTCTACGGTTTTGAAAACTTGTTCTCCCCCCTCCCCCTCATCCCTTCAAGTACTACTGGGCCCTAAATTGCTGCTATAAGTTTTTTTAATGTAATTCTTGGGCTTCCCTAAGTACTAAAGGCCCCCAAATTGCTGCTGCAAGATTTGTTTGATTTTTGGTAAGCTTGTTGGTAAGCATTTGGGAATAAATTCTACCCCACCCCCCTTCAAATACTACCGGGCCCTAAATTGCTGCTCTGAGTTTTTATCATAATTCTGGGACTCCCCTTAAGTACTAAAAAGGCGCTCCAAACTGCTGTTGTAAGGTCTTATTTTTGGAATAATTCCAGTAGTCCTCCCCCATTTCAAATACTAAAGGGTCCTACATTGCTGGTCTCAGAGTTTTATTTTTATTATTTCGACCCCCCCCCCCCGGCCCCCTTAAAGAACTAAAGAGTTTCCCAATTATTGCTATGATGTTTTTTTTTTATAATACAGAAGCCACAAGAAACAATCCTGTTATCACTTTTGAAGGAGAAAAGCTAAGCTGTTAGTTTCACCCTTCCTTCCCCGAACCACACCAAAAAGCATACGATGAACTGTAATTCTCCATTTGGGCTTGTTCTCACTATCTTATAACTATGACGGACTATTCGAAGCCATATTGGGGAAAACAGCATTGCGTGTACACAATCGACGCTTCAATTGATACACGCACAGACACATACACACCTACTGACCTACGTTTTGTTGCATAATATTTCTGTAGTATTTTTCAATCAATTCACCTCCATTATCACTATCACTCTATTGATGATTCCTGACGATTAGTTTTCTTATTATAATTTTTCATCGATGTCTTTTGGTCAAGTGGCAGCGGTCAAGCGGCAGTAATGCGAAGCACGGTAACCAATCATTATCTTAAAAACTCTGCTCAAAAGCAAAAACTCCAACAACAAGAATAAAAAAAAACATTTTAGTAAAGCAGTATAAGGTTTCACGTGAACAAAACGCCGCAACATTGTAATATATGAACCCTTACAGGAAGGCTTATTCATGTTCCGTTCCTGTTTTGACTCTGGTACGCTTAAACCTTACCTTAAACATCAAACTAGCTCGTTTTCCCTTAAATGTGATATTTTTAGTACCTTCCTAAAGCAGCGAACAGAACGCACGACTGTTAGAGACAGTTTGGCTTCAAACTTGACGTCGCGCCTGCGCAGCAATGTGGCGTCAGCCGTTTAGTACCTTCCGAAACAGCAATGACTGCTCAGCAAAATCAACAAGCTCAACAGAGCACTCGTTACGTCATACCTTTAATGTGACGGAACGTGGCTAATGGATTGGACCAGGCTAGGCTAATCGATGTAACCAGGCGCGAGCAATGCCAAATTGCAAACCATCTCGGGGAGGTGGTTTGGAGTTGCCAGTGGTGGAGCTTTTGAGCATGCGTGAGGTACCGGAAACAGACTATCCGCTGACGATGGTTAACGTAAGCAAGCCATATCAACACGACTATAGTAGGGAATGAGCTGAACTGTCACCAACAGTGGTGCGTTTGGTTCGTTCTGTTCGGTATTTTAGGAAGGTATTGTTTGCCATACCATGCTGTTCTTTTGTAGTCTTTGTTAACAATGTTAACGAAGACTACATTTCGCTCGCTGAGCTCGCTCATTCAGGGTTTTTTTGTTGGTTTTTTAGTGAAATGTATTTTAACTTTATTCAAAATTGCAGGACGAATTAAAGCCAAATGGGCAATGGAATTTATAATACCTTTAACGTGGAGTCTGAGGTCAAACCACTAATTGAAGAGATTCCATGCAGAAGCACACAAAAACCTCTTTCAGTTTATTTTATTCTTCCACCGCAGGTTGCTTTCGTAGTCATACACGCAATATTAAAACATTGACTTGTCCGAAACAAAGCATAAACCAAACTTAAGTCTGTTAGCAGTAACGGTTTCAAGCAACGAATAAGTTTTCGTTGCTTCAAGCAGAAGCATGCAGGATCTTTCCAGCCATTCACACGTGAAAATCTCCCTTGACGTCGTCATAAAAATGGCGGCAATCCACCGCGTTTACTGCTCCTGTGTTTGGCGAAGAATTTGATAATACTCTGTAATGTGTCGTGCTGTGGCAACCTGAACTTGAACTACTGCACTGTGACTGAGGATGGCACCAATGACCAAGCTGTCGATGCGACGTAATAACCTCAATTTTTCCTTCTCTCCGTTCTCTTGAACATTCCCTGCACTGGTCGTTGGTGACATAAAAATCTCAATCCTCCCTTCCTTCCTTTCTCTTGACAGTCCATGCAACTGGTCGTTGGTGAATTATAGTTTCGGATGTTCAAAGCTCGATCGTATCGCTTTTGTTTCAGTCTTTTTACTTTCAGTCGCTGAGTGTGGCTTCGTTCCCTAAAGACAGTGCTTACAATACTGTAAAACAATGAAGTTGGTCAGTTTTTTAGGCTTACAACAACTCTTTGGTCAGATTGTTCATAGCCTGACTTTCGTGCTCATGTCGATAGTGGCATGACAAAGATCCTGGGTGTTCCACATGGCTTTCTCCAACTAAATTATCCCTCCCGTCGTCTACTATATATGTCCTAGAAGGGATTACCGTTCACACTAAAAAAAATTCAAACTCAACTATCACTTTTGATCTGTGACTTTCGCTTGCAGTGCATGGTTATCATTAGGTGACCAACATTGAAATTAACAGCATTGATACTTTTATTGTTGGATGTGACGCTAAGTCATAGCCGGTCTTTTTCTATTTTATTCAAAATAGTGAAAAAAAAAACACTATTTAAACAAATTCGTAGACAGGGACCTAACTGTTCATTTGATTCCTAGTAATAACAATCCACCCAAAGCCAAAACTGGTATAAGAGAAGCCACCAAGTTTCCAAAAAGTATAAGCCTTTGAAAGTAGTGATAACATTCAACCAGGAGAAGGCCGCTAAGGTTAATCTTATTAGCTAGCAAATTTGGCGCATTACCTTCTTCTTTAATTTCTTTGTCTGACCACTTTCTTAAACTGCTGAAACATGTCGGGTTTGCACGTGATGTAACCCATTGCAGCGCAACGCCATTGCGCTAGTGTCTAATATCCTGAAGCAAAGTTTGGCGTACTTCAAGCACTTGGGCAAAAATAATAATGCTGTATAGATATGCCGAGCTCCCAGCCGAAGCCATGGCGCTAGGAGGAGAGAGGGACAACTTTGCCAGGGAATTCCAATCGGAAATTCCTAGGGTCCTTTACATGCCACAATTGACATGAGCACGAGGCTTTAAAGGGCCCTTCTTTTCCGGAAAATACTAGGGGTGGCTGAGGTCAAGATCGAACCCCGCACCTGTTGCACATGAAATGGTCGCGCTAACCATTAGACTACCTTGCCCCATAAAAAATAATTATGCTGTGCAAATGCTTAAAT
Source organism: Lithobius niger (assembly GCA_023313725.1). Lineage (NCBI taxonomy): Eukaryota > Metazoa > Arthropoda > Chilopoda > Lithobiomorpha > Lithobiidae > Lithobius > Lithobius niger. The sequence continues at coordinate 11,328 of JAHWFP010009933.1, forward strand.
CGTGTTAAAATCAAGAGCAATGTCCCACCTTAATTAACTCATGTTGGATCTTTAGTGTTTGACGTGCACAAAGCGTTAGCCTTGACGTCAGAAGGCGAGATGGACAAGTTTGCTAGGTAAACCCCAGCGGTAATTCCCAGGTTCTTTTACATCCCACAATCGACATGAACACGAGACAGCACAGGACCCTTCTCTTCCCGAAAATCCCAGGGCTGGCTGAAGCCGTACTCGAACCCGGAACCTGAGACGATCATAATAACCATTAGGCCAGTTAACTCATGGAGGACCGTCAGATAAAAACCTTTCAAGGCAAAATGTTGCAGATCTTTACTTCTTTTTATTCTAGTCCGCTCATTCCCATGTTAAATCCCATTGGGTGGTTAGTCACCGATACCGAAATACAGGGAAGGCTTACAGTTATTAACTTGAATATACTGATGCAGTACGCTACGAACTGCCGATAGGAACTGCGTACCTTTTCTAATTACATCTTGGGGGTGTAACGAAAATGGCGTGGGAAGGTGAGTTAGGAAGAAAGTATTCTTAGAACCATTGTTAGTATTGTCGGCATCGTCTCTCATTGGACGGCCAAAGTTATAACAATGACAACCTGTGGAAGCACGAGCCTATCGAGATACGCTGGTGTGTTGTGACAAGTCTAGACACACTATTACGTTGAAAAAAAACCAACTCAAACAAGTGGGACAAGTTGGGGCTCTGTAGTTCGTATTAGTGCATAGGCGTGAAACAACTAAAAAACAGTACCCCGAAAAAAAAGCGGACGTTAAGGAGCGTCAAGGACGAATATGAACGTTAACATGTGTACAAACAACTATAAACAACTCATCTACACATCTGCGGCCTATTGCTGCGCACTGTACCAACGCATGGTATGCTAAAAATATCAACAAGCAAAAATCGTATGAAATTTACTTGTTCCTTTACTTTAATTCCACAAAATAGCCAAATGAACTGGATAAGAATTTGGTAAAAAAAAAAATTAAAAGAAGCGATATCATATCACAACCCAACACTGGAGAAAGAGACCACCAAATTTAGAATGGTTAGGCCCTTCAAAGAAGTGATAATTCATTCGCCAAGTTAATCGCACCTGAAAAATATGTTGGAAGTTAAAAGAAAACTTGTACATTGCTACCGAGAATAGGAACATTCTAGTTTTCATTTAACCCTAAAATTATTAGAAGGTTAAGTGAGATACGCAGTAAAAATCAGTAACAAACGAAAAAACACGCGATTCAGCTAACGTCGGGGCCTACGTATTTCTTTAAAATGAGTTACGAACTAACTTTAAAAGATGTATAGGTTGTGCTGTAGCCTGAAATGTAATAAAAATGTATGAACCCCACAGCAACAACATGTAACATGTAAACTCATAGTATTACACAATTCCACCTCAAGTCCAGATTTCCTAGCTGATCTGATGAATTTTAATTAAATTTGATAAGCGAGTTTACCAAACCTATACGACCATAAACAAAATGTATTTCATAATGTTTAAAAAAAAAACAGCGTTAATATTAGTCATCACAATTTTCGCCTTAGATGGTAGACTGAGGTCAAAACTTACAGCAAGTGCTACCGCAATTACTAACAATATACGTGGTGGGATGTGGAATGTCGGTTAATGACTGCTGGTCAATTTCGAAATGACCTTGCCAAGGAAAAAGTGGCAAGTTTAAAGAAGCGAAATAAGGTGTAAAAATTGATAATATGAAAAGAAACACAGCGGATCACACAACGTGAATTGACGAGAATAACAATTAGTTAATAACGAAATAGCTTCGCCCGGTATTAATTCTTTGACTCACGATGACACGTTCATTTTTTTTGCGTCATTATTTCTGCTTACTTGTCAATCCTCAGCAGTTCCCAATGTTCGCTCCATTTTGTTTCTTCGTTCTTTGTTAGACGAAGTAGTTTGAAGTCGAAAAAACAATTTCGTTACTTAAAGCTCTGAAAGACTATAACTGAAAATAGATGTAGGTTTATTTTGTTTTTCCGGATTTTCTTGCACTACTGAATTGCAGTTAATATAACTATAGTGAAAGTTCGTGACAAGGCATATTTGTCATTTACTGGCTTATGAAAAAGACGTGTTGTGTGGAGCGGACTTGAAAACCATCTCCCCTCCTCCTGGGTTTTTGCACCTTAGGCATCCACGCATTAGAATCTACTGTTTTATTAAATTTTTTTAATATAATTTTTTTTTATTATAATTTTTTTCGAATAAATACCCACACTAATTATTATAGGTTCAGTGAAAAAAAAAAGAAAGGGAGAAACACTAATTGCACACACCATTATTCATAGTATCGATTTTTTTTTATCACGACATGGCGAAGTTCATACGTGAAAATAAAACCTTCGTGCGCCGACAGTAAATATTGACAAGTGTTATTGTGTTATTAGTCCAGAGATGGAATGGGTCTCCAGGCCAGTTGTGTCACCATTTTTATTTTGTTTGGGGTCACTATTGTCAGGGTCAATGTGCTAGACGCTTTTTTTGACGTGGAGATCGATAGTTCCATGCACCAGGAGATCCTCTGACTGGAATGATCTACGGAATGAAGCTACGTTCACACGGTCACGGTAAACGCCCGTTCGGGTTGTCGCCCCTCACCCGGACAGATAATAGTATACAGAGAGGTGTAGCTCTTTACACACCATCCGGATCCAGGAAAACGTGCGGCCGGGTTCAAACCTAGCTCAGATTTTCCCACCACAATTTTTGGACCCCCGGAACGGCTGAACGCCCGGATTGTCTCCAGTAGACTACAGAGACAAGGAATGTGTTCATCCGATCCGGCCATGTTTGTCCAAGGGCCGAGGCTGTGCTGTTGTGGTTGTTGTGGTGTGAAACATGGTGTTTAATGAATATCCGGTCCAGGATGAAACTCGAAAAATGTTGTTCAACGTGTGATGAGCGTCCGGGTGTTGCCTGCTCCGGACAGCCATCCGGACGGGCGTTTACCTTGACCGTGTTAACGAGGCCGGTAACACAGCAATATTGACTTCGAACGACCTACTAACCCTGAACGACCCACTTACCCGGGATGACACACTGCCCCACAATGATCTTTTGACGTGGATTAAACTCTAAATTTTGTGATATTAAGAAAATCAAAGCAATATATTTGATTTGTCATTAATTTTTGTTATCACGTTATTAACTTGTAATTACAACCACTAAGTTTTAACATTCCTGTACTCAATGTAAATTTTGATAAACGAAATATATTTTGATTGTAATTCATAGTAATGTATGTTATGTACATTTTAATATTGCTCAGGTAAAAGGCATAAACATTTACGCTTTCATTTTCCTATACATGTTTTTTGGTCTATCTAGACACACCTTAGTGTGTCACACCAAGTTAGGCAACGAAACTCACATCAATTCAATTGCAGAAGAAGTAAACCATTGTAGCGCGACGCCTTGGGTACATTTCAGGTACTTGGGGAAAAATAATAATGCGATAAAAAAGCTTAAATTGTGATAAAATCGAGAGCAATGACCCACCTGACAAAAATCAAGTCGTGTAGGAATGTCACCTAAGCTGCTTTCAGCGCAAAATCTGACCCTCATTAACGTTGCAAATGTTTTACTAGATAGCTACTTCTAGTTTGCTATTCCCCATGTTAATTCCCTTATGTTGATTATTCAAGGCTTCAGCTAAGAAATTGGACGAATGGCTGCAGTACCATACGAACTGCATATACATTTTTTTGGTTTACAGCCGTAGGGCGCAACGGAATGGCATGGGAGGGCGCGTCAGTACGAAAGTATTGTTATAACCATTGTTAGTATTGTCACAGTTCGGACAATGACAACGTGTATACTGACTGATTTGATTTGATTTATGTTACGAGAGCTTACACGCGCTTGACCCCTCACGCTCTACTCTACCTTTTGATCTAATTCAGCTTCTAAGCAACAATAACTCCAATGCTGCCCATTCTGCCGTTCGGCCTCACAAAAGCGTGATATCAACTAAATAAACAAAAAATTAAAAAAAATTACATGAAAACCTAATCTGATAAAAAGTTGCGATTAAGTTGAGAATGGTTCGTCCTCTCAAAGGACTGATATGAAATTAACATATTGGAAAAATGGCCACTCAAGCTATTGTTGACTTGACACTTTTATACACATTGCACGCTAGCTGAGTTAAGCCTGATACACAATTTAAAAAAAAAGTGATGTCATATCAAAAACCAAAACTGGTAAAAGGAAATTCGGAATTGTTCAGCCCATCAAAGGAGTGATATCAACACATCAAAACATTCGCCAAGTTAATCGGACCGAATAATACTTTCAACGTTAAATGAAAACTTGAACGTTGTTCTAGTTTTCATTTAACCTTCGAGGTATTAGTCGGTACGATTAACTTGGCGAATGTTTTGGTGTGTTGATATCACTCCTATGAAGGGCCGAACCATTCGGAACTTGGCAGTCCCTTTTACCAGTTTTGGGTTTTGATATAATACACTGTAACGGCGTACTAGAGTAATGAACATTAACTTATGCTTATAACTAGCATCGTAACCGGCTTCGCCCGGGGATTCGTTTGATCCGTGGTTGTTTCCCAGTATTTGCTCGGTGCTGCCTGATCGTTCACTGCAACAGTCGATTTTTCTTTGCGCAACACGCCCCCTTTCCGCCAATCCTCTACCTCTCCTCTCCCCTCCTCCTTTTATCCCGTCCTCTCCCTCTCCTGTTGGTTTCCTTCCCTTCTCCTCTTTGCTATACGTAGTTGAGCACGTACCCTAGTTCTGGGTCCCGTGCTTGTTTGTTTGTTTTCTTCTAGGTTCATGGTAACAGCTCAGTTTGCCCCACTCCCAGTCTTTCGCTGTGGCTTAAGCGATGCGTACCGTGTGAAACAGAAGTGTGCATGACGTTATGTAATACTTGCCCTTGAGATTACCGCGGTGATTAGTTAGAATGATAATTGTTAGAGCAAATTGTTAGTCGAGGCAACAATGTGCCAATTTCAACTTCTTTTTAGGGCAACAACGTCCCTTTTTTAACTTCAAGCCAAAGAATTGACACACTCGCACGTTTTCATTGTTCCCCTTCCGGGGGTCGTTGCGGTTGCTTCATTTCTGCTATGAGACTTTGGTTTATAATGTAAGAAGATAAATATACCTCCAAGGTATTATTTTGTATTTTTATTTAAAGCAATATGGATGTAGATAATATGTCCACAATGGGCATTGAGTTCCTCCGGTTACTGTTAATTAGGTTTCTTCATTCCATTTGGAAATTAGTGGGTCATTTCAGTCCATTGGTTCAACTTGGACCAATTATGAGTAGCAGACTTTCTGCATCAGCAGATCATACTAAGTCACCTGAGCCAACCGGCTAAGTTACAGGGTTTGCACTATGACTGGCAATTTGTTGGAACTCTTGTAATGCTGTTCTGTGCCATACTATAGCCCAAACAAGGCCTGATTTGTTTAAGTATTGGTGCAAATAACCAATGAGTTGTATGCCCTTCCCTTCACATCGTATTCTACAAGTTGGTTACTCTGGGTCAGAGGGTCAATGCGATTTATTGTATTACTGAGTCAGCGGTTCAATCCGCGCCAGTTGGTCAGTCGTCACCCTCGATCGCTTAGTCAAGCCGAGTCAATGAATCACTTTAACTATTTTTCAGCAACTTTGAAAGCGATAGAACAGATAGGGAACAATTTCAATAGTTTTGCTTTGAGTGAATTAAGCGCGAATTTTGCAGTAACGACTTACATGTTGTGGAAGCACAGAAAATGGAAACTTCTGAATTACGTATAGGCTATTTACGAATTATATGTCGGGTAGCCGTTAAAAATATTTCGTTTATTGTGCGCGCAGCGTAACTTGAGTCCTGGAGATATTTTATGAGCGGCTACGTTTTCCTGGAGGGAGCGGCTTTAATCGACGGCCGCCATTGTTTTTGTAACAATCTAGGATATCAGCAAGGCACTCTGCTACTTAAAACATATACAATCGATTATCTGTGTTCGTTCTGAGGCGAACTCAAGATAGGTCGCGAACACTATAGTTTCTGTTGGAACAGATTCATTTTGTTCACCAACAATGATGAACTTTATGGAGGGCCAAGTAAAACATTGTCTTATATGCTGGGCCAAATAAAACAGTGTTTTTTTGCTGGGCCAAGAAATGTGTTGATTGAAACAATTGACAGTGACATTATTGTGCAGTCTTTCTAGTCTGCCGTAACGTCAGAATTTGTGTTTTCCCTTTTGTGCATCTTTTTTTTTGCCTGTATTTCGTGATCTATGGAAACCTCCATCAATATTTCTTCGGTAGCAATGGCTGTTAGCACGTTCAAGCATTGTTGGTCACTGAAAACTGGTTATATTAAAATTATAATAAGTGCATTTTTTCACCTTTTTGAGCTCTTGATTTTAATTTGCTTTGTCCTTCTTTTTCGGTTTTAGGGAAAATGGGACCTTTGTTTTCACACATCAGCCACCCGTAGTAGTTGTCGGCTTCACGGCCTAGGATGGGTGAGTGTACATTTTTTGTTTTCAATTCTTTTTATTCATTATTAATTAAAATTCTGCGTTTTCAAATCCATCACAAAGAAAAGTCTTGCGTGTAACAGTTTCTTCGTTAAGTTAAAATTTTCAAAACTGGAAACAATAAACCGGTACACGGTAACACAATTAAGAAAGAAAAGCGTATTAAATTTTCTGCCTTTTATCGATATATCTGTCGAAGTACTGCCACTAATAGCACTTCGTCTGTAATTCTCCTATGAATTCCTGGCACCGAAACATCCCTTCTTGATATGGTTAAATCATACACTACAGAATTTCACACGAACAAAAACTCGAGAAACAGTATCACAGTTGGCTTGATATTCCATGCATGCCTCAAATTTTAAACGTGAATATACACTGGAAAATGTGTCCAAATTAACTCGGAAATACATCTAGACAAACGTTAGTGTGTCGCTGCGAAGTCGATGAGATTATTAATTGTTACACGCATAATTGTTGCCAGATACACTGATGTAGGGCTTCGGGCAGATGACCAGGAGTGGTTAACGCTAGTTAAACCCTTTAAACCCTTTTTTTGATGTTTTAAATTGTAGTGAGACTGATCTTAGGAATTTCCCAGCAAAATTGTCACCGTCCGTCGCGAGATAAGTTTACCAATTGAAAAGGACGTTGATTTGACAAAAGACGGCTTCACTAGAAAACCGT
>JAHWFP010009933.1:23560-38124 GCA_023313725.1 Lithobius niger
AAAACGGCCATATTGGAAAATTGGGGCTGGAAACTTCGGATGAAGTTTCCCATATGTCTACCTCTGTTTTTTTTTTTTTAAATCTACTATAATGTATCTGATCCCTGTAACAGGTTTCATCCGTCCACTCAAAAATTCCTACGGGGGTATAGGCCAGGGACTGAATCATATTCACCTCCTAGAAAAAAAAAACCGTGCAGGAGGGAATACTCTTCGCCCAATAGACGTGCTAAGTCTCATGGGAGATGGAATCGGCATAGAACACCATCAAATTGGTTACTATATCAACTACCCAATGTCGGATCGTAAGTGGGCGGCAACACCAATGGCGTTAAGGAGGGATAACCCGCCCGCCTCAAGAGGATGCAATGTGTAAGGTTGGCGTGACCATTACGTTAACGGACCAGTTAATAGGCTTAACCTTGGCGGCCTTTCTGTGATTGAAGGCTATTACTACCTTTTAATGGCCGACCCTTTCTGGAGACTCTTCTTATGCCAGTTTTTGTGTGGATAAATTGAACTTTTTTAGTGGTATGGTACATGCAGCTACACTTACGACATCTATAGTCATTTATATTGTATCAGCATTCAGCAGCATGAAGAAAATGTACAAGCACAATGGGTACATTACCATTTAACTTCACATTACATTTGGATTGGACTTCTAATGTAGTTAGGAACGGCTAAGACGACAAGTGAGCAGGAATAGGAAATACACGTGTAATCACGAGTCCAGTAATTGAACCCTGGTCTTTGGATTGATCCTGCAATGCATTATGATATCACTGTGAAAACCATTAACTAACTAAACGCCAGCTAACCAGTAGCTAGCTAGCCATTAACTGTTCGCTATGCTAATTCGACACTACCAAGACGATCTTGTCCTGTTAATCAACGTTGCTGTCCCAAAAAACTCGTGCCAAGGAATGCTTGAACTGCACTCTTCTAGTTCTGGACTACACTATGCTAAACAAGCTTGAGGAAAGGACGTTAGCTATACATATACGTAATATTCGAATAAACACATTGTAGTCATTATTGCTCCTCACCTCTTACTATTAATTAAAGCTAATTTTAGTCTTTAACCTTGTACCATAGCGAATGTATCTCCGTGGTTAGAGGTCTGGAGTTCAAGCACACCCTGGCTTCAATTTGCTGTAATGGCGTTGACTCACACGGCAAGTTAGTAGTAATCTCTGACCACAATATTAACTAGACACATTTAAGATTCTAGTGCACTGGGGCCCAGTCCAAAGACGATTCAATTTCCGGACTCACGATGACACGTGAATCTTTTCGTCATTATTGCTGCTTGCTGTTCACAGTATTGTATCGACCATTTTCCTTCTTCTTCATATTATAATAAGGTAAGAGAGCTAAATTTTTTAGTCAGTCAATTATAAATTTGATGTGAAAACACTAATAAATATATTAGAATTTGGAAAAATTAATTCGATCTTGTAAAAAATTCTTAAAATTCGTTACGCACATTGGCAAAAGGATGGTGAAAAAATGGCAAAAAAAAATGGGGGCGCAATTTGATGGTCTATAAATATAATAGTTTAAAATATAGTGGCAAAAAAAACTGTGAAAAAAAAAGTGTCCTAATCCAAAAATAGGAAAGAACATTTGTAGTCATGGGAAAATCGGGTGAAAAACAGGGAGAAATAAAGACAAGTCTGACAATTTTTTTTAAATAAAAGGAGTCGGTAAAAATTCCGGTCTGTAAAAAAGATGTTACCAATGTGGGGGTGAAAAATAACAGTTTTGTGAAATTGTTTAGTGGATAAATGGAAGCAAAAAAAAATAGATCTGAAATATGATGGTAAAAAAAGTGGGGCAAAAATAGTGGGTGTTAAGAAAAAGGGGTGCAAAAGTTGTAGGCGAGAAATTGCATATTAGCCGCCAGCCCTCCCATTCCTTCCTCCACTCCAGTCAGCGGTAAATGTGTTAAGCTCTGGCCATGGCCCCTCCTTGAAGTTATATGGAAGAGACTTCCGTACAGGTAGTCTTATTAATTTACAATCCGTAAATAACTACAGACGCAAACCTATTTACTTTGCCACTAGGCCTTATACGTCAGACTGCATGAGCGGGGATCGAACCCACTACCTTTGAAACCAAAGGCCGAGATCCTACCGCTGAGCCATACTGACACGGCCAAAAGGAAACGTCCATAGGCAGCATTTAACACGTGCATATATACATATAAACATACACTATCCATTCGTCTCTAGAGGGGCGCTTGTTTGCCGCGCCACACTTCAAGTGAAAAGAATGGAACACTTAAACGTGAAATGATGATTAAAGACGGAAAGCCGAAGGCTCAACAAGCGTTAATAAATACATATGGAAACCTACTTACGTTGCCTTTTGGACTTATGTGTCAGACTGCATCAGAGTGGAATTTTGTACTACCTTTGTTGTACTACTTGCTCTAGAAAATGTGCTATGAATCAGAATAAAAGCACACTTTTGTCGTTCGTCGAGCCACATCACACTAATTTTTATATTAGCGTGATGGTTAGCCTGTTCTGAGGGGGCTTGACCATGACTGATTGTGAGCCTCACACAGATAGTAAGTCGAGTGTAACGGAAATCGCTATTTATAACATGGAGGCAGACACACTAGTATGGTTCTGCCGGGTTCGGGCTTAATCTTGGTGCTCGACTGTTTCGGTAACTCGGGCGTAAGCTTTCATTATTGTGTGCGTGGCGTATCTTGAGTCCTGGAAGTATTTTACGAGCGACTACGTCTTCCTAGAGGGAACAGCTTTAATCGACGGCCGCCATTGTTTTTGTAACCATCTTAGATATCAACAAGGCACTCTGCTGCCAAAAACGTACTGATTGAGAAGTTTCAAAAACGTACCATCGATTATCTATGTTCGTTCTGGGGCGAATTCAAGGTAGGCCACGCACACTTTAATTACCTTGTCCCATTTCGTTAATGTAATGTTTGTATTGCTAAGTTCATCCTGCATGTCATTCGAATTTTATCGTCTTGAAATTCTATTTTGTTAGCGATGTCTACTCACGATCCGTCTACATGAACTAAACATGGATATTAAAGTCTTCGAATTCAGTTATAGTTGTACTTTCGCTGAAGGTTCTCAGTGTATTAAAATCTAGCCATTTGTGCACTGCAAACTTTAAAGTTAACTAGTTAAAATAGCAGTGCTCTAAGCTGCCCTTTAAGTTTTAATTCTTAGACAATCTAGCTTGTTGGTGATAAGGTAACGCATGCCACGTCTGATGGATTACAGGATTGCTGTGTTTAGTATTAATGGCTCTACCTTGTATTTTAAAGCAACTCCAACAGTACTGCTTTATTTGCCGTAAATGAACGACGGTTCGTCGAGCAAATTGAGTTTAATCACTCGGTAATTAATTTGAATCATGGTGTTGATTCTTGTTGTTCTCTGTGGGAAGAACACACTGGAGTGAATGGAATGTAAATCTGATTTCGCGTTTGAATTTTACACGTCCGTTAAATTTGAATTCTGGTTTGGTTACAGCTTGTGCCCTTAAGGCATGACGCGTAGCAACGTCCTAACAAAGTGTGTCGGCAGTTAACGTGATAGGATGCTGTAAAGGTACAAAATTATGAATTTTCTGCCCTATAGCGTTTTGCTTAGAGAAAACTCCTTTTCCCCAATGATGATTGCTTAGAAGCCTGGAAGAGAGCTGGGACACTGGGCATCTTTTGATACAGAGGGCGCGGATAAGAGACGAAGCGGGAATGGTCGCTTATCATGTACTATGACAGTAACTTTGTTTGAACAGAGTGGGTAGAAACAGAAACACAGGAACGCTTGGCGCGAAAGCCAACAAATCCACCATACGGATATAAAAGGCTTGAGGGAATGCCTCAGGTGTCATACTAGATTGTGTACTGCCGGAGGCTACAGCAGAGTATAGCGGAAGATGATGTATAGTGCCGCGGACAAGCCTCTTGGAATGTGGGAATGACAGAATATGGATAATAAAATTCAAAATACACACTTCCACCCCAGTAGGATACTGTAGAGAGTTATTGTTGAGTGGTAGTGTGTATTTTGAATTTTCTCTGGACCGGTGTGAAATTACAGGACTGGAATATCTAATTCATGAATCTGCCAAGAACACAGTGAGTACAACTGGAGCGCGTTGGGACTTAGTTTTTGGCCGTTCAGTAGCCGTTCATTTAAAGGGACGCCAGGCTATAAAGGGTTATTGTAGCTTGGAATGGGAAGGAAAAAAAGAGTTATTAACCCTTTAATGCCTATGCCAAACTGGATATATTTTTTTAAAGTCCCATATGATAGCTGGGTCGGTCGCGGGATTCGATCCAGCATTCACTTGGTTTGCAGACGAGGACGCTGACCACTGTGCTGCTGCTGTTCGCTTTACTTTGCACAGAGGTCAAAATTATTATCAGTTGAAATACGTGTTTACCTTTGCTTATAGTGGAGGCGGCCATATTGGAAATGAATATTACTACCGCTGGTTCGATCCTGACCCAAGATTTGTTTTTCTTTAAACTTCTCATGACGTTTTGAAAAGCCATATCAAAGTTACATCGTAGACAAGGACAATGACAAAGTTTAGCACCCCGCTTACATCAAAAAGACTTACCAGACAACAAATTAAAAAATAAGAAGAAAATCACCGACATGGTTCCGATAAATGGATCAAAGACTCCGAGAAGAATGGGGGAAGAAAACTAACTCGTGGTTCAAAATCAGTGGAAGAAGGGCACATAACGGTTCGTAAAAAATAAAACCAGCTTGAGTCAAACCGGTTCCACTCCGGGTAATCCTGAGAGGTTCAATACAGGACTTGACGCACCCAGCGTGTTGCCTGTCTCAGTGACACATGATTTATGCCTGTCAGACGATTCTCTCACTGCAATTTCGTCTACGTGTGCAAATTATAAGCTAAACAAAATCCCATAACCGTAAATCAAAATCGTTTGTACAAAAAAAAACTCCATTGGTGATTATGCGAATATTTTTTTTCCCAGTTCATTTGCAGAAATTGGGCTTGAAATGGATCATCTAAAAAAGAACCAAGAGCTCGAACGCATGGAACGAGATCTCGATTTTGCGGCATTAAGTGTTAAATTAGATACGGTGATAAATGTGGTTTCAAACCTCTCGCCCTGTGCCGTTCCGTACAAAAGTACAACACAGCAACGAACCTGCACAAATCAATCCGCAAATACATGTTAAGATGAAGCTAAGAAAGAAAAGACAAATCTGAACAATAAAACATGCTTCTGTGAACAAGGAAAGGCACGATTTGATGAAACATGGGTTAAACGTTTAGATACATTAAGATAAACTCCAACAGCTTTTTTTGATTCATTTAAAGGTTTTATGTCTATTACCTTATCCACTCTGGAAGCCAAACTAGAAAACGTGATATTGAAGCAGTCAATGCAATTCGTAGATATCCATGACAGGATATCGACGTCAATATGGGAAATGAAAAAAACAATGTACACCCTCCTTTCAAACAATAGCTGGTTCCAAGAAATTGCAAGTTAGCACAATAATGTTACAAGCTCCGTCTAGGGAAGTTCAAGCTGCCTCTACTCACGTGTACCCAGTAACAACCATACATAATGCACGTGTCATTGATGTTGGGCAGGGAAACAAAGATCCCGACAGTAACATTGAAATTGTTAATAATAAAAGTGGATCGAGTCCAATTCACAGTCCAGCAAAGAAAACGAGAGCAAGCACGAGCCACCTAAGTAATCTTGAAAGGAAAAATCCCACTCACACGAGAGTAGGCTCATTCGGTTAACCAAAATGGAAAGAAACAACATGCAAACCTTAGGTTTAAATCTGCAAGTGATCTAACATGTGATTTACAACACGCAAAGACAAAAAATTACTTTAATAGGGGACTCCCATGTGCGTTCCTTAAGACCGTGGAGAAATCTGGGTGACTCTTCGGTATGGACGTATATCCTGGTCTTCGGGTGGAACAGCTGGCCTCCAAATTGCGTAATGTGTTACATAAGACCCCGGAAAACCAAACTGTCATATTATGCGCCGGGGAAAACAACATTGCTAGTGACACCCCAATAAACATAGACCAAAACAGAGATGTGGTTCTTGCCATCTGGAAATTAAAGCCGAAAGCTAGAGTGATATGTTGTGGCTTGTTACCACAACCCGAAAATAAGAAAAATGACTGTTACAACTCAACTTGTGTGTGCGAATAGTGAGCTATATCGTGTGTGCACACAAATGGGCATAGGTTTCGTGTTAGTATGAAGTCAGGTATGGAAGAAATGGCACTTTTGCACATGATGGAATTCACTTAACAAAGTATGGAACGGTGATTCTTTCGGACGAGATTTCCATGGCAATTGCTAACCCACTTTATCAGGGAAATTGGGATCCTTAATGGGTGTACCCTCAAATGAAAAACAGCTCACGGTGCGAACAAGAACCTTGCAGTTGTGTTCTGATAAATGCGAGAAGTATCTATGCAAATCTCCAAGCTTTCAATATTTTGCTGGCAACGAGTGTTTACATTGTTTTTGTAACGGAAACATGGCTTACATCGGCTCATAGCGATAATTTGGTTGTTAGTGGCGCGCCATACACAGTTTTTAGAAGAGACAGATGAAGTCGAGCTAGAGGCTTGATGATTATTTTGAAAAATCATCTCCCATTTGAAGTAGTAGGTCATGGTTTAAATAGTGAAACATTGTGTATTGATATTGCAAATACTAGTTTACGTTTTTTATTGGGATATTTGTCAGATAAATAAGATTATTATGCAATTCGAGGTATGTGTTTAGATTTTAGACAATTTCAAGCACAAAAAAAACAGTGGAGTTAGTTGTGCTTGGAGATTTTAATATGTCATTTGTTGATTGGAGTGTTCCCTCGGCCTCCAACAGGAATGATCAATACTTTTTGGATAGCGTGTCAGAGCTGGGGCTGACTCAACTGGTGGCGGAGCCGACCAGAGGTAAAAATATTTTGGACTTGATCCTTGTCGAAAACGAACGCAGCATTTTCGATGTGGAAGTTTTGGATCACATGGGTTGTAGTGACCACAACATGGTGGGATTTAAACTTTCTTGTGCAAAATCCTGACATCCTAAAAACCGAACTTAGACGGGTCCCCTGGGCTCAAAAATAACTAGGTTGCACAAATGTAAACCAGATGTATAAAACCTTTGTAAAATTAATCCAAGAGTATATAACAAACTGTAGACCCCAGGTAACAAAAGCAAACAAGTTAATAGTAAAATCTAAATTTTACGTCCCATTGCATCTAAAAAAATTAAATCGGGAAAAATAAAAACTTTGGAAAATATATCGATCTGATAGAAGTGCTCAAAACTTGGTAAATTGCAATAGTTGTAAAAATAAGTATAAAAATTATCCCATGAATTCGAAATCAAGAGTGAACAAAATTTGATTTAAAAAAGGAAATCTCAGGTCCCTTTATAAATTCGTCATAAAAATCAGAGATTAGTCGGGCTATTCCACCTCTAAAAGTTGGTAAAAATCTGGTAATGAATGCGGGAAAAAAAGGCAAATGCTCTGGGTGAAGAATAGAAAAACTTTATATTGGACCATAATAACTGTCCACATTTATTAAAACATGATGGCCTTCCTGAATGTGAAATAGAAAAAAACACTGCTGATAAAATTCTCAAGCATCCAATCTCTATGAAGTCGAGTTATGCAGCAGGCACAGACGGTTTTTCTGGGGTTTTTTTTTCAAGGAAATTAAATATGAAATTTGTGTTCCTCTATCGTGGATTGCGGAACTTTCGTTACAAACCGGCAAACTGCCTAAGTTATGGAAAACTGGTAAAAATTTCCCCAATTTTTAAAAAAGGTGAAACCTCAAACCCTTCAAATTATCACCCAATCGTCCTAACCTGCGTATCCTGCAAGGTGGTCGAGATGGCTGTTAAAGAAGCCATATTAAGCCACATTGAGAAAACGAGCTTTTAGTAAATGACCAATTCGGTTTCGTTGCCAGCAGATCGGCCAGCACCCAACTTTTATATGTCTTGGAGGATTGGACTTCAGAAAACGATAATGGTACCCCAGTCGGCATAATTTATCCAGATTACGCAAAACCCTTTGAATCGGTAAGCCATAATAAACTCTTGGCTAAACTTGAAAACTTTGGTTTTAGAGGCAAATTTCTCGATTGGCTGACCGATTTTTTAACTAATAGAACCCAGTGGTTCGAACTTGATGGAATACAATCAATAAAAACATTAGTCTCTAGTGGAGTTCCACAGGGGTTCGGTATTAGGGCCACTACTTTTCATTCTGTTTCTTAATGACCTAAAATCATTAAACGAAAATATTGCATTAAAAAAATTTGCTGATGATGTGAAGTAGTATGGTATGGTGGTGGATTGTGACAGTCATTTTGAGCTGCAGGTTGAGTTGCGTAGACTTCAGTCTTGGTACCTAGATTGGCAGCTATCCCTAGCACCACAAAAATGTCAAATTCTTCAAATAATTTTCACTTTGATTACCACCTGTCTCGTGCAAATTCACTACCAGACGTTCAAGCTGTAAAGGATTTGGCAGTATGGATCGCAAATGATCTGTCTTTCAGCACTCATTGCAATAAAATTGTGAAGGCAGCCCGACAACGTGCTTGCTATTACACGAAAATTCTTCCGTTCAGAGGATCCTAAGACCTTGGCTTGGGCTTTTAAAGTTTATGTGAGACTTATACTCGAATATGCAAGCCCGGTTTGGTCACCCCATTTACTTAAAGATATTGACCTTGTTGAGTCGGTCCAACGCAGGTACACCAAGACTTTAAGAGGTTTATCCAACTTACTGGGATTGGAATCTCTTAAATTAAGAAGACTAAGGGCACACTTGAGTCTGACTTATTTACTTTGACGTGGTCACTTGGGTGTGGACTCAAGCCATTTTTTCGAGCTCCGTTCTGGTGATAGGACGAGGAGACACTCCTGGAAACTGCTAAAAGCTGCAATGGTAGTTGAAGCTCAAACCTTGTCCTGTTTTAAAAGTCGTTTAAAAAATGTCTGTCCTTAAATATTATCTTACTAGAGATTTTAGTTAAAATGGAATTCTCCAATTTTTATTTGAAATTGCATGTGACGAAGCATAATTTTCTGAATAATTTTGTAATGTTTTGGACTGGTATTAGTGGCACGTTCTCCTTGTTCCATTTTTATGTATGCACAAACCTAAAGTTTTTTTTATTCTTTATTCTTACAAATTAAAAAAAAATTACATACACAATCGCTTATACAGTTGTACATTTTTTTAATGAAATCATTTTAACGTTGAGAATATCGAACGGGAAATTTTTTTTTATTGACCAGGCTAGGTATTAGCGGACACCAATTGACCTTTGCAATCATTGCAGAAAACTTTATTATTGTTATTATTAATACTTTTATTATCTTTTTTTTTAAGATTGACAATTGGTTTTGGCCAAGCTTTAAACTACGCTGCATTATTTTATTATATTTTTTTAAAGAAACATTGACATCATAGCCGTTTTTTAATTGTGGTTGACGTAATGAAGCCTCTTACTTTTGTGTTGTTTTCAGTTTCGTTTCGTTTTGTAATACGCTTCAGTGAGCAGATGTTCTCGTATTATATTGCCGTTGACACTATCAAAGAATGTCACTGAAACTCTTTAATTCATGCATTACTAAAATTATCCAAAATGTAAGAGTAACATTTAAACGTATTTACATCCATATTTGTTATTTATTCGTACTTAATATTTTTGCCGGCACGCTTCTGGAGTTCCATTTAAGCTATTTCCGTGTGCCCCTCGCTATCTTGGTTGCTATGGACATGACCTCGATTCTGACGAAAACAGGGTTAAAATAATTTCAAGTGACCATTTATTGACTGAAGATGCATTCCGGAAATGTAAGTATACTGTATAGCTCATGTAAAGCATATTTATTGTGGTATAATCTGTGATGTAATGCAGGAATAAATGAATCGGACATATCGACCAGTTTGGTCACCATTTGCGAATCTTTGAATTTTTCACTATTTAGCGCCAGCCAGAGCTAGAAGTCGTTGTAGCAATTGACGTCCCGTCGAAAACAATCAAATGTAACCAAACGTAAACTTATCTCCCCGAACTGAATTCAGTTTCAGTTCAGGGAGATAACTGTTTAATTAAGCCTACTAGGCAATTTTAATATGCGAATCTGGTGTTGTATGATGCCAACTAGTTACGATTCCTGCCTATCACTAATGCACAAGAGTGCTTATCACTTATTAATCGCCCGCTTCTTAGACCATTCATACTGCTGATCAGAATAAGCAGGCCGTGATTGGCTGATACGCCAAAAATATCCCTTTTTCATTGGCTAAAAAAAAGGGAGATACCGTACTAAACTATTGTGCTTATGATGTTGTTTTGGTTTTTTTTTAAATAGTGTGAAAGAATGATAATAAACAATTGCTTGTAGGCTATTTCATAATAGTGTGATATTAATATATTTCATGCAATGATTATTTATTTTCAGTTCGTGATTCTGATGTTCTTCGCAACAAACCTCCACATCATTACAGGAGAGAATTCCAAAGGTATGATATCATAATATCGTCACCGAAGCTTGCCGACACATGAAAAAATAAATTCCAGAATGCCTTGTGGAGCTACTTGGTGTACCAAGATGTTTCAGATGACATTAACGCTTGAATATTTGAATATTTTAAATTTAAAAATATTCCACACACAATTGAAAATCGCTGTAGACATAAAATTTTTCCCATAGAAGATACCACAAAACAAAATTTTAACCTTCGTTACTTTAAATAAAGCTTTTAAATTTCAGACGTTCGGTTTTTGCCTTTATGATCGAATATTTGTACATTTGAGAAAAAAATTCGTTAGAAACACATACGAATTAATTGGGTATAGTTAATATGCTTTAAACGGGACGGAAAGCCAATGGGCTCGAAATTGGTTAACTAAATACGGATTTAAACCTATTTACGTTGCCTTTTGGACTTATATAATCAGACCGGGTTCGATTCCCCGCTCAGGCAGTCTGACATATAAGTCCAAAAGGCAACGTAAATAGGTTTGCATCCGTATTTAGTTAATATGCTGGGTTCTCCATCTAGGCCTGCATAAAAAAAAAAAATGAAAATTCTTCCCTAATATCATGTCTAAATTCAATAATTATGTAACATATTTCAATTGTTAGTTTTATTGTTCGGAATATCAGTGAGAAAGGGTAGTTCACGGAAGTATCAAGACACAAAATGACTTTAACAATTTGGTTATCAACCAATGGAACAGTATTAAACGTATCGTGCTCAGAAGCACTCATAGTGAAAATACCATGGGGAAAATATAATCCGTCATGTGGGCCTTTGAACCACTAACGATGTCCTTTACGGTTAAGTGTGTCAAAAAGGATGTATTCCATCCTTATTTCAAAGAAAAGTCACGGGATTCTTAATACAATGGCAAAACTGTATTGTAATAAGTATTATATGTTGGTCTTACACAAACTTGTTTGTTTCACAGTCCCATAATATTGTTAGTCATTCTGTCATCGAAAGTATGTTCTATATAAATTTGGCTCCATAACGTTTACCACTGTAGCACTGGCCATGAATTAGCATAGTGATGTGTTACGAATTTCTTGTTCCCCTAATCAGAAAGAACTGAATTAGCATAGCGATGTATTACGAATTTCATGTTCCCCTAATCAGAAAGAACTGAATTAGCACGGTGATGTATTACGAATTTCATGTTCCCATTATCAGAAAAGACTGAATTAGCGTGGTGATGTATTACGAATTTCACGTCCCCATTATCAGAGAAGACTGAAAATTTCAGCAGCACCAGGAGCCACCTTGGTGCTGATTGGTGCTGTTCAAAAGAACGAGACTAGGAAAATGAATATGCAGATAGATAATGTAAATTTAGTAATGAAACAAGCATGCTGGGTGTTGTAGTAAAATTTTCCATTAAGAAAGTTTTGCATGCAATCAGTTATAAATTCGCTTTAATAGTCAATGCTGTTTTGATTTCTAGTCAGATCTAATGTGTCGCTACCTAGCAAATGAGATTATACGGAAGACATCTGATGGCTAGCATGTATGATTTATCTTGGGATTCGTGTTTAATTTTTAGCAATATATAATTACGCCTATTGTAATTAAGAGTCTAGGATTATACCCCCAATAAAATAAAATAACAAAATAAAAATCCATTCAATACTATCTAATCCTCCCCCCTAATTAATATAGTACAGTACTGTATGTGCAAATGAAAAATTTATTATCAATGTAATATCGTCGCAGATGTAGACTAAAAATATAGAAAAATCCACAACAGAAAAAAATACTTGCAGAATTTTCTAAAAACCTAGGTTATGTGCAATGCCTCACAAATAGTCTAGCGTGCTCTTTATATGAATACGTTGCTTTCCTGGCTGAGGATTGTGATCTGCAAGAGCTTGCATCAGGTGTACTTGCTGCAGTGCTTATTTGCGTTTAATGCATTTAACAAAACTCCAAAAATCTGACTACTTCCAATGTTACGCTGAACATTTCTGTTATGCTCTTTTAAACATGATCCACATGTCATTTAAAAAGAAAGGTGGTTGGTGTCCTCGCCGTTCTAGTGTGCCAATGAGGTGTCTTCAAAATTTGGACAGGTCTCCCTTTTCTTGCATGGATTACACCATAAACTGGGGAGAATTAATGAAGCTGAACTTTAAATTTAAATATCTTGATTTAAACTAGGACTGGGGAAAACATTTGTAATAAATAACTTGTTTAATTGCACATATATACAGTACTTTTAGTACTATAGATAATCTTGAAAGTATTTTTTTCAAAATCGTCCGGGGAGTTTTCTCCTAGCGGGGAATTCTCCTAAGAGGATATTGACCGGGGGGGGGGGGTATTGTCTGGGGAGAATTATCCAGGGGGAAATTGTCCAGGGGAAATTGCATGGGGGGAATTGTCCGGGAAATTGTCCAGGGATATTGTGTACCATTGTGATTTGCTGTTGATGTATTTTCGTGTGTTTTGGTGTGTTACAAAGTTGTATAAGTTTCTGCTTCTAGCTATGTATTTTCGGTTATACCCTATACACCTCTTTGACATCAAGGTTAACCCTAGGAACTAATATTTCCAATGACTTGAAACTGAATTTTGGGATTCTCCATGATCTAATCAAAACATTTTTAGGTAAATCACAGATAGGATTCATAATAATGAACTGAACACAAAACGGCTTCGCCGTTTAGAAAAAAAAACATTAGACCTCGTATCCCCATACTCACAGCCGTGAAGGTACACGAACAAAAACGGATTAGAGTTCACTAGAACGCAACGAACTATAATTTGAAATCCAATACAAGGGAGCAAGGACTGTTTTTGATCAATGGTTAAAGAAAGTCTGTTTCGTGTGAATGGGCATATGTGTATTTTGAGTGCATTTATTGTGACACAAGCAGAAGCAAACTCCTAGTTAAGGCAGTTTTGTTATCTGTGTTTGTGTTTGAAGGTCGTTTGAGGTGGTTATTTAAAGTTCGTTTGAGTAATTACGTGTTCATTTTGTGTATGCACTTTTATCTTTCAATTTTGTTACGTTTTGCTGGTTATGGCGTCTATTTTGTGTGTGTTTGTGGGTTTACGTTTAGCGAATTGGAGTTCAAAGATTATTTGTTCGAGTGAACTCTAATCCGTTTTTATTCGTGTACCTTCAGGGCTGTGAGTATGGGGATACGAGCTTTAATGTTTTTTTTTTCTAAACGGCGAAGCCAACGCTCAGTAAATTTGTTGGCTTGTTTCGCTTCCATTTCATTGTAACTGCCACGGTCTGGTCTATCATGTGTCCACTGTCCACCGATTTTTGTTTTCGAAAAAACGGACCATTAGAATTGCATACTTATGTTTAGGTTTCGCCGTAGGTTTGCCCCATGATTATTATTTGATGGCAACACATTAGCGTGTTTCTAAATTTAGTATGCATCATCTCGATGAGTAGTTGATTCTGGAGTTTTATTGTTTTCCAAAATTATATTATTCTTTTAACGTATAATTATTAAGACATTCTTGGTATGAATTTGATATGATTTTGTCTTGATATCTTGATATGATAAGATCATGATATGATTTTGTTTTGATATCTTGTCTCTTGATATCTTGGTATCTTGTCTTGATCATGCATGATATTATTTTGTCCAATGAAGTTGTAATTGTTTACCATTTATTCTAGTAAATTCCACTCAATTTTAAAGAAATCCGTTTATTTACATATATTGTTTCCAGATCCAAAAACAATTATGAATGAAACTCTCAATTCAGGAAAACATTGCGCTGGTAAGTAAATCGAAATCTTAACATGTTTAATTTCCAAATAAGTTTTGTGTTACAGTCTGCTGACAAACACTGCAATTTTAAATTACGAATCCAATTGGAATAACTATAAAACAAGATGTCCTATAAGTTAAACCAGCACTTACTTACAAATTCAATTAGCCTTTTTTTTTATGACAACTGCTTTTTCTAAATCCCACTGCGTGAAAGTCTGACCACATTACT
>JAHWFP010009934.1:0-11689 GCA_023313725.1 Lithobius niger
GGCATGAAAATTTGTTCTGTCCAAAAATGTAGAGCATTTTTTTCCTAGATTCAATGATTCAACCAATAAACGGTGTAGAAGAATGTTGAGCTAATGCCGTCATCTTGGAAACATGTGCCCGAAATCGGTTTTTGTCAATATATCACGGAAACGGCTGCATAAAATTGTTTAATCCGAAATTGCAGAGCATGGAATTGTCTACAAAAAAGGTTCTATTCGGTTTTTTTTAACTGAGTGAATGATTTAGCGAATAAACGGTGTCAAAGAGGCTACGCATGTTGCCCCCAATGCACCCAATCTACAATTAACTTCATATAGTTGGGTGGCTTAGGGCCTAAAATTGATGGAATTTGTCACTTTCTGTTAAAAGAATGAATGCATAAGATGAGTGTCTGGAAGCCATAGCTATGATAGCA
The DNA here is from genome assembly GCA_023313725.1 of Lithobius niger. Lineage (NCBI taxonomy): Eukaryota > Metazoa > Arthropoda > Chilopoda > Lithobiomorpha > Lithobiidae > Lithobius > Lithobius niger. Next base: position 417 of record JAHWFP010009934.1, read on the forward strand.
AGTTCAAAAATTCCCTGAGAGAGGTGGAGGGAGTGATTTACCCAACCCTAAACGGTAGTTATAGTGATTTTCGTGTTCAAAGTATTTTTGCGAGCCCTCTAATGGCTCGAAATGGATTTGATTAGGATTGTATAAAAGGTGAAGATCTATTTTTTCCATCAATCATAACTAAAACTTTTAAATCAGATAGGGACCGTCCTACACCCATTTAAAGGTGAAAAGGTAATGACGTAGCGGTGAAAGCGTATGATGATTTTCGAATTCAAAGTGCTCTATGGAGCCCTCTAACATCCAGAAATTGACATGCTTAGAATTTTCTGAAAGGTGGGGATCTCTTCTTTCCAACAATCCTATCGAAATTGTTTAGCATAGATAAGGACCAACCTATGCCTAGTTAAGGGTGAAAAGGTAATGGCGTAACGGCGAAAGCGTTTGTTGATTTTCAAATTTAAATTGCTCTTGTGAGCTCTCTAATAGCCCAAATTAGACATGCTTAGGATATTCTGTAAGGTGGGAATCTATTCTTTCCATCAGTCCTAACAGAAATTGTTTAGCTTAGGTGCAAATACAAGCATTCCAATGGCACTTTGCAATTCAAAATAGCTGCCACACCAATTACAGCTACACTTTAAAATAGGCATAGGACGGTCCCAATCTAAGTTAAATGACTTCGGTTCGGATTGATGGAAAGACTAGAACGCCACCGTTCAGAAAATACTAAGGTTGTCCATTTAGGGCTATTAGAGAGCTCGCAAGAGCACTTTGAATTCGAAAATAACATACGATATTGCCACTACGATTTTGTCGCTTCACCTTTAAATTCACATAGAACGGCCCAAATCTAAGTTGAGCAGTTTCGGTTGGAAAGAAAAGATTCACAGCGTTCAGAAAATCATAAGCATGTTTATTTTGGGCTATTATAAGGCTTGCAAGAGCACTTTGAATTCGAAAATCAATGTACGCTTTCGCCTTTTTGCCATAACTTCTTAAGTTTTTAATGGGCGCACGACGGTCCCTACCTAAATTAAACAATTTCGGTTAGGATTGATGGAAAGAATAGATCCCCACCTTTCAGAAAATCATAAGAATGTCTATTTGTGCGTATTAGAGGGCTCACTAGAGCACTTTGAATTCGAAAATCACCTTACGCTTTCTCTGCTACGTCTTCACCTTTAAATGAGCGTAGGACAGTCCTATCTAAGTTAAACAATTTTGATTAGAATGATGCAAAGAACAGATCTCCACCTGTCAGAAAATCCTTAGCACATCTATTTCAGGCTCTCAAACGGCTCGCAAGAATACTTTGAAAACTAAAATCACTACAATTACTTTTTTTGGTGGGACATATCACCCCCTACGCCTCCCCCCCCCCCATGGGGTTTTTTGAACTTCCTATCATAGCTATTTTCCAGTTACTCTTCATATGCATTCATGCTTTTCACAGAAAGTGAAAATTCTATCAATTTTGGGCCCCAATTCACCCAACTATATTAAGTGTAATGTACATTGGGTGCATTGGGACACACCGTTTATTGGCTGAATCATTGACTCAGTTTTTAAAAAAAAAAACGAATAGAACCTTTTTTGTACATAATGCCATGACCTACAATATCGGATTAAACATATTTTATGCGGCCGTTTACATTATATATCGAACAAAACTGAATTCGGGCGCATGTTTCCAAGATGGTGGCATTAGCGCAACATTCTTCTACACTGTTTATTGGCCGAATCATTGAATCTACGAAGAAAATGAATAGAACATTTTTTATAGAAAATTTCATGCTCTACATTTTTGAACAGCTCATGTTTTCATGCTTGAGCAACCGTTACCGAGATATGTTGAAAAAAACCGATATCGGGTGCCATGTTTCCAAGATGGCAGCGTTAGCTCAACACTGAGGGCTGAGGACTTTTAGTATGTTACCTATGACCATTACAAACATCTGTGCCAAAAATAAGCCTATTATGAATTATTCGGCGATTCGACGTAAATTTGGTCTAATTTGAATGAACCATAATACTTTAACCCACCCATCTCCGTAAAGATATGTTAGTTGTCAAGGAATGGTAAGGTTCCTTGCGTCTCGTTTTTTACCTGTAAATTGTGAGTAGGGTGGAATTTATAAAAGAACCTTGAATACATGGGGCCAAGTTTTTTAAATTGTTCAAATAGATAAACCGTCAATTTACCTTTCCAGGTTAAAGAAACGAAATAAACTAAATACTATTAATAAACGAAAAAATAGAATTAGCCAACATTGAATCGTTTTCACTTCTCATTAGAGTTTCTCACAATACTGATTCCCTTGCATTGCATTGCAATTTGCTTTTCCAAATTTGTAAATGGCAAGAGAAGTTTGCTTGCACAAGTAAGCAAACTTAAGAAGTGAATTATCAATTTAGTTGATATAATCTAAATGTAGTAGCCGGGAAAAAAGGTGACAGTGGATTTTCTACTGTCATACGAGATATATTCACATATTTTAACGACACTTGGCATAGTTCAGCCCATTCAAGTCTATTAGGGACACAGGCGTTTCATGATGTCCATAACGAATTAACTTCATTGTTTAATGGATTAAAGTTCTTAACGTGATCCTTGGTAACATCAGATAACATACACAGTATTCATCAGTTGACTTGAAAGCAAAGTGGTTTACATTTGGTCTTAAAACATTTCCTTATATTCGATAGGATAAAACCTCAAACAAGATGGCTCCGGCCAGACACTACGTTAACATACATCACTCTCACTCCTTACTCGAACAAGATTTTTGTTATAAAGTGTTATTTTCTTAGGAATTCAAAAAAATACAACAAAGAGCGTCTAAGGCACATAAAAGTCAACAAAACAATTTCTCACTTCACATCCAAAAGGAAATTAAAAAGGCAAAAAAAAATCATTCTCTAAAACTCCATAAATCTATTGACCCATCAGCAAACTATCTTTAATGCAAAACCAAAATACCGTGCACTACACATCCCAAAACCACAGACTGACAGACGGTACTCAATAATACTTCCTAGAAGCCAGAAGAAACCTTCCGACCTAAATTATTTTTATTTGAATTTTTCTCTCAACGTCCATAATTGCGACAAAATTACATAATTTATTTGTGGCGGAGAGTCGTAGCGACGTATTCAGTCTTCCAAATAGCAGTTCAATATCAACGTTCTTGTCAGCTTTGGTACCCAACGTACTACTCTTCATGTATAAGCCAATTTCTTCTCCCGTATACAAATTTTGAAAAAAAAGTATAGTGACGATGTGTTTGCCTACTGCACAATTTTAAAAACTGCTGCTTTGTATTCTCAGGTTCCTTTATGAATTCCACCCTGCCTTACAATAATTTACGGTTGAACATGAGAAGCAGGAATTCCCACTATTCCTTGATATTTCTGTACAGTGAACCGGCAACGTGCCGCTGCAATACCTACTGTGCTGAGGGAAAGAAATGTTCGAAAAATATTATATTGCGTGTGATCGAGCTGCAGTCTCAAACCAAGCTACTGCTTATTCAACTGCGCAACATTGGAAGCAACTGTTTTTGAACCATCTCTCCAATACTATTTAAGTGCTTAAACTCCACCAAAATGGTGGCTGTTTTGAATTTGCGGCTGTGCAGCTAGGTAGGTTGTCTGAACTGCAACCCTCTGTTTTATTTGGTTGATTATTTTAGGAATTTAATGTTTTTCATGCAGTTTTTCAGCTTCCGTTCATAATGACTCCCACCGGATTAGAATAAACGTGAGTGTCGCGTTTTGAGCTATTGGATTTATCCTCTTTACATCTTGCAACTCGCTGCTGTTTTAACTATTGTAATATTGCAGTATCGTCTTTCGCTACTACCAAATACCTTGACAAATCAAAGTTATTCACGTTGTCAGATAGACTTTTTCCTGAATGCAAAGATGGCAATTTGTGTGTGCTGATTTTGCTTAAGTAGGGTGTGTGTGGTAAATAGGGGGGAGGGGGGAGGGGGGGGAGGGTGACTACTTCAGTAGTACTCTTGAAACACACAATTCAAGATGGCGTCTGTTAATTGAAATATTTTACACACATTATAAACATATGTAAAATCCCCATTTAACCTTCAGGAAGATTAATTGAATAATTATGTTTCATAACAATTTCGTAAAAAAATGATGTTTGCTGCCATCTTGAATTTTCACGTAAAATGCAACAAAAACTCATAATGTTTTATTTTATTTTATAAATTGATTAAGTGGACGGGAAGTTTTAACCCTAAAAGCCCTAGTGCAATTAACTTAGGCTTGATGATGGGTGGAGGAGGTACTGGATCCATTACAGTTGCTAAAATTGTCAAAATAGCCCATTTAGGTTTAGGGTAATCTATAAGGGGACAAAACATGACTCCACTATTTCCGGATAAACATGAAAAATGTGCACTGGTTGTGCTTTGATATATTTCAAATGAAAAAGTAGTTAGACACACCCTGGATCTTCCCTTGGGGGAGAGGGGAAGGAAAGGGTGTTATGTTACCCTCCTCCGTCAAGAAAGAAGTCTTTTGTTTCAACGGATTGACCATTGGAATGGACCACTGGTTGAACGAAATGTGCAGTACAAATCTTAAATCATGACAAAAACATCAATACAGCTTTCTGACATAGCTAAAACGTCTAAATACGATCCTCATTAACATATGGTGGTTTCCTGTGGGATCTTAAAAGAAATCATGAAACTTAAAATAAATGAATGCGATTGTGATACGAATGTCAGTACGTCTTCAAAATGTGAATCATACGATCAGTGTTCGTATTTTGAGGTTCCGATTAGGTTTCTTAATGGCGACATTAATTGTACAAAAAACGAAAGCTAATGCAGGTTGTAACGAGAACGTCAATAGATCTTTAAAAGTGCTTAATACGACCAGCAGTGATATTTTGTAGGCCACTCGTACTTGGATGAGTTTCATTTGTATCACATTTAGATTCACGTAAGACAGCAGCTCACACGAACGTGAAAATATACTTAAATCATGATGGGAACACCAATATATCGTTAAAACGTACAATTTAATTTTGGCTTTAAGTTTCGCATTCGCTTTTGAATGGACGAGTTGAAACTACTGTGTAAGGAAATCTCCTCCCCTCGATCATATGATGAAAGAGGAAAGGTATGATTGTACTGCAAGTACCATGGTAACCAAAGAAGGATGCTACAGTACGTGCTGAATTATTATGTCGAGATGGTCATTCCATCCGAACAGATTGTCGAGGATGCCATGGTGGAGCTTTTACTATGAAGCTGAGTTACAAAGACTGATTGGCTGTGCATCATACATGATGGAAGTGTAGTCTACCAGGTTTCATCGTTGGCTAACATGCCAATGCACTGTAAGCCAAAAAGTGTGGATGTAGGGGAAGTGTTAGAGATTCTAAAGGGTGCTGTAATCTCCATCGAACCAGGGTTCAACAGGAAGTTGCTCCTCAATACAAGACATTCCACCTCGTGAACGATTTAAAAAGCGAGGAAATATTCCGGTTTTAACTTAATGTTGTGAATCCTTTCAATAAAATTATTTTTATGTTATGTGCATGGTGAATTCTACAAGCTGTAAATGCGATTGAACAGAATTGGGCTTGATCAGTGATGTAAATTCTATTAACTGCAAAGTGTACACTGCATCTGAATTAGGGTTGGTGTCACACGGCACGTAAATTCTTGTGAACACATTACCTGCTGTAAACATTATGTAAGCACGAGTAAATTTTTCGGACAGAATTGAACTCGACACTCTGCCAGGTAAAAGCTATTTGCCACATCATGTATAATTTACGCATAATTTCGCAGAATTTACACTACTTGATGAAATGACATCATGTGGGAGTCCATAAAGTGGGTAGAGGGAATTTCAACAACCACAAGGGTGAAGGGCATGTAGAATTATTTACACGGTAGAATTTACGTAACTTGATGGGGTCTACAAATTCGGAGTAAGAAATGAACTTGGTTTCGTTGCATCCTTCCTGATGTAAATTAAACAAACGATAAATTCTTCAGCCAGAATTGGTGATGTCGTTTGGAGGAATGTTGAAACACGGGGTGGCCAACACGTTATATGGCGTTCGTTTGGGAAAAAAACTTTTATTATGTAATTTTTTCTTTTGGTCAAGTAAACCCTATAAATTCTACATTAGCATACACAAATTCTACAAACTGTTGGACGGCATTGAACTTGGCTAATCAACACCCACTCCAATGGGTGTCGTTTTATCGCGAATCATAAACATCGAGTTTTCATGGATTCCGTGGCTTCTACGGAACTACCAGTATCAAGTGGTGTACCACAGGGTTCTGTGCTCGGTCCATTACTGTTTGTTACATTCCTGAACGATCTGACTCCACCCGGCATGGAGTCTCGACCTTGTTATAAGTTTGAAGAGGATTTGAAATCCAGTACCAATGTTACCAGTTTCCAGGATGGTTCTGCACTTGTGGTTGACATCCAGTATGTCCACAATTGGTCCATTGTTTGGCAATTGCCTTTCTCACTTGATAAATGTGGTGTCCTACATATAGGCCATTCGAAGCCATCCTTCCGGTATGCCCTTGTTACCAGACCATTGAAGCCAATGGACCCCGTAAGGGAGCTTGGTGTTCGGTTGACACCCAACCTCAAAGTGTCCTTACACTGTGTGACAGTAGCGTCGACGGCATAGCCCCTTGTCCGGGCATCTGTGGTATTCGTTCGCCCACTTCTGGAGTATGCTAGTCTGGTCTGGTTGCCACATCTCCTGAAGGACGTGGATTGTTTGGAGGCGGTACAGTGCTCATTCAACGTGGGCTCTCGGGATTCAGAGACCTTGAACCAGGTGAACGTCTCTGTAGGGCTGGTTTGGAACCCTTGGAGCTCTGTCGTTTCAAGGCTGATCTTGTCCTGGTCTTTAAAATCATCAAGGGACTCCTACCGATTGACGTACCCTTTTTCGAACATTCAGCAACAGATAGCACTAGAGGCCACTCATTTAAGCGTCTTAGTCAGCAATCCCCAGTGTCGAAGGAACTTCTTTGTACTGTGAGTGATTGAGCCGTGGAACTCTCTGTCTGAGGAGGTGGTCCCTGAAACTACCGCGGCTGCTTTTAAGCGTATTTTAAACACCATGCCCTTGGCAAGGTTTCTCAAACGTTCCTACTGATCACCCATCAGTTTGCCTTTTGGTTTCTTGGCCCTACCATGTGCCCAACCTATTCTGGTTGAATTAGTTTTTTTTTTTTATCTATTTTCAATTTGTTCTTTATATTTTGAACTCTTTTGGCTCTTTTTCTTTCTACATTAAACCTTTTGTGTGGTGACAATTGGCTGCTTTCCTTTTCCATTCCTTTTCCCTCGTCTGGTGATGCTAACGGGAATTCGTGTCCCTGGCAGGTCTAACCAAGTTGGTAAGGCAGGCATGATCTTTTCCCCTTCCACCACCTCGTTTTGGCCATGCTTGTGTTGAATCTTTTTTTAAATTTTTATGCCTTGCACTATATCTTTTTGCCCTTGGCTCCTTAAGAGCTTCCCTTCAATCCCCCCCCCCCCTTCTGTGTTTAGGCTGGCAGTCAGAGATTCTTCAGGAGCCTTGCCAGACCTGTTGCTCCAGCAACAAATTGTTTTATTATTATTATTATTATAATTACTATTATATCGATATATTAAAAATTACTGAAAATAATGAAGACAAGTATGAACAAAAATGGATAGGTAATTATGAAAACATGTTAGCAAAACGGGGCTACGAAAAAAGTAGATTCACCAACAAGAGAGGAAATAGTAACTAAGAATGGACAACACCATTTACAACAGACTTGCATTGACCACATCTATATTAAACATGAAAGAGGAGAAACTAGTGGAGCAACATTGACAGAAAAAATTTCAGACCATTGCTTTACTATGTGCTGGATGTGGAATGTAAAACAATACTTACCTAGAAACAATGATGGAAAAATAATGCAAAATGATTACACTAAATTTAATCATGGAAAAATTATAAAGGATATGAACAATATAAAATGGGATGTGATAGATCATTTAACATGTCCTGACGAAATTTACAATACAATAACAAATAAAATAAATTCTATATACACTAGTAGTATAATAAAAACTAACGTAAAAAAACACACAGGAATAAAATGGAAGAGAATAAAAGAAAAGAATGGATAACAAATGAATTAATAATTCAAATAAACTTTAAAAATGAATTATGGAATAAAATAAGGAAAAACAATGAAAAAGATATAGGAATGGTACAGAAATATAAAAATGTTAAAAAAAGAAAGAAATAAGAAAATTCAGGAATGTAAACAAAATTATTATAAAGCAAAGTTGAAGGGATTAGAACAAAAAAAGAAATCGATATGGGAGGTAATAAACGAAATTGCAAAAAATTACAAAAAGGTTAGCATTGATGACAGTATAAAGAAGACTTTTAAGGGAGAATGTACCTCAAAACTGACAAATGACTTTAATGAAGTGTACTCAAAACAAGTCCCAAATCTGAAAGGAAGCTTTAAGAAAGAACACGACTTGTACAAAAGTGGAGACTTTTATAAAAAGATGAGAGCAAAATCAAAAACAAACCAGACTGTAACACAAAAAACAATGTACATTGACTATGCAAATGATAAAGATATAATGGAATTAATCAGTGAGTTTAAAGATACAAATGCAACAGGAATTGACACAATACAAACTAAACACATAAAAAAAACAAAAGAAAATACAGCAAAAGCTATATGTACACTAATAAGTGCAATGATTAAAAAAGAAGTATGGCCAGATATGTTAAAAAACCAAGTAATAAGACCAGTGTATAAAAAAGGATCTAAAATGGATAAAAATAATTGTAGACCTATAGCATTACTATCCATAATTGATAAAATAATAGAAAAAATGTTTGCAAATAAAATAAGAAAATTTTTAGATAAAATAAAATAATTAAATGAAAGCCAATATGGATATACAAAAAATAAGGGTACAACTGACTTGCTAATAGACTTGAATGATACAATTACAAAAGCATTAGATAAAGGGAAGTATGTTGGTGTAGTGCTAGTAGACTTGCAAAAGGCATTTGACACGTTTGATAATAATATATTATTAGAAAAGTGTAAACAGTTTAAGAAAGTTGCTCAGAGGGAAAATTTATAATATTCTAACAAGCTACTTAAATAACAGGAATACGATAGTACAGCTACAGGGCATAAACAGCAACTTGAAACGAAATTTGGAGTACCACAAGGCTCTGCACTAGGACCACTACTTTATTTAATATACACAAATGACATATCAGAAAATCTTGAAAAAACAAAAATATTTTTATTTGCAAATGATACCATCATAGTTTCAATACATCGCAAATACGAAAAAATGATGAGTAATTTACAACATGATTTTGACATATTAAATGATTGGTTTATTGAAAATGAATTATTCATTAGCACAGAAAAAACAGTGCAAATGGACATTACAGTACCGAAAATGAACAAAAGCAAAAATATTGGAATAATTAAACATTATGGTGACTGTAGGAACTTGGATGGTAAATATAAAGATGTAATGAAAAATGTTTAAATTTAGAAAAAAGAAATCTACAAAATACCTAGGTATAGATTATTGATTCAAATTGGAATTTCAAAACGCATGTATTACAACTAACATCCAAGATAAGACAATTTCAACCAAAGATGTACCTGCTGCGAAAGATACTAGGCACAAAAAAATAAGAAAATAGTGTACGATGCTTGGATTGGAAGTATAATAAGATACGATATAAAACTTTATGGATTTGCGATGGACTACTTGATTGAAAGATTACAAAAAGTGCAAAATAAGATTATTAAAGTTTTATTTGGCTGTGAAGGAAAAGAACGAAAAACGGGAATAAAAACAAATGACATTTTAAAGAGAACGTAATATAAAAAATTATAAAACTCAGAGATTATATTATATTAACATAAATAAATTTAAAATCTATAATAAATAAAAAAAAATAAAACTATTAGAACTTATTATATACCATGTATTTTTAATGAACTGCCAAAAAATATGCTGGCGTACAACAATTTAAAAGACTTCAAGATAAAAATAAAAAATACCATGACAAAAGATACATAAATTTCAATAGCTAGCAACTAACAAGATAATAAAAATAAAATACCCATTGCAATTAAATAAACCTATAAAATAAACCAGGGTCAAGTGTTGTTAATAATAGCAAAAAATTGTGAATAAGATGCTTTGTATGAACCCACACAAGCTGTATTACAGCTTCGAGGATTGCAATTTGTTTGTAATTTGCTATTGAAATAAATACATTATTATTATTATTATTATTATTATTATTATTATTAGTATTATTATTATATTATTATAATGAAATGTATAATGAAATCAAAAATGTAATTCAAGATATATATTTAAAAATACCACTTTGGTTGTTACAAAATCTGTAACCGGCTTACATGAACGGCAGCGTGCAACTCACGGAGCTTACACTTCGTAGTTCGGCTTCCCTCAATCATGGCGGCCTGCCAGCCTCCCAATAACTGCAGACTCAGGAATTGGACAGCTGCTAGCCGCCAGATGTCAGCACGTGTCCGTTGCAAATCCAGTCGGAACCGGATTGAGCCTGTTCGTCAGTTGCCTCAGGCAAGAGCCTATTGTTCTTCCCCAGCCACGGTGGGAATAAAACGGGACAGAATCGTGAGCGCACCTAATTGGTGTTTGGGGTTCGGACTGAATGGTCAGAACTTCTGAAGCCTACAGGGTCAGTTAAAAGATAAATTCTGGCTGATGCCTAATATGTGGTACTCTGTGTATAGACTCCTAGCTGTACAGTAAGGAATGAATTGGAATTGAGTTCTTGACCTTAAAACCTCTCGCCCATTCCCTGAGTAGTTACATATTTTGGGGGCCTACGGGGATTGCCTAAACTTTCGGGATAGGAAATTCATGTTTTCCAAACCTTAGGGATGGAAAACGACATGAAAAATTTCTGGCGCTCAGTTGGTAGTCTTATCATTGGGATTCGAGTTCGACATTTTTTTAAACTGCTTCCGATTCGGTAAGAATTTCCATTGGTGAGCGAACCAACCAATTTGGGGGAAGTTTGTGGAATCTGGCCTGTGACAGCATGCGCAGATAAACCATAAAGTCCGATTTTAATTTCGATGCTGTATTACGATTCGAAATAAAAATACCCACTTTCTTTTTTGTAAGGGAACAGGAATTGAAGTAAAACCGTTGTAGTTGGACCA
>JAHWFP010009934.1:11789-25758 GCA_023313725.1 Lithobius niger
CCAGCCAGTGACTGCGTGTTGGACAACCGTGGGAAACCAGTTTTTTTATCTGCTAAACTATGGAAGTTAGAGAGAAACAAAGAACCCCCGTTCTTCTTGCAAAAGAATAAAGTTAAACACGGAGGTTCTGAGCAAAAACGAAATTAATTCGCTAAGAGTCGTATTTTATTTCGATTAGGCCTAAAAACCCATCGAAAGTAAAATCGCCCATTAAGGGGGATAGGCTCCTTATAGCGGGGGCGAAACAGGCAGTGGGCTCGCAAGAGTCCGGGGGCACGTAAAATCTGACTATAGTGCTGAGGAGATACTGAAGGCCTCCGTGTCTATCGAAGGGTGAATGAACGTCCCACTGTAGTACCGTCTAGTCGGCGTTGTGTCGGGCTGCTGGCTTATAGACCCGTTCTGGTAAGTGGCACGTGGATGACAGTCCACACCTAAGGGGAACCTTGAGGAACCAAGGGTTTACGGGTTCCTGGTATGAAGTAACCCCCGAATAGGCGATGCTGGTGTAAACGGTCAAAGTTTGCAGGAGGTCAACGATAGGCCTATGCGGATCAGAACGTCGGTTGCCCCTAACCGCGAGGTTAGATGGTGATCGCTATCAACTGGGTCACCAGCTGGTCGGCTCTCATAGTCGGCTCAATGTACAGTCAGGCCTATGTGAATACGAATGTGGTGTGCACGTGTGAGCGTATAGCTTTCCGTGATCGTAGGACCTTGAAAAGAGGAATGCGGGAGAGGTGTAGAATAAGGAAGGCACCATGGAGCTCGCAGTGCATTGTGGGTTGGGTGGACATCCTGGACTTACATGGAATGGTAACCAGCCTGGGATGCACCCTTTCGTGGGGAGGCCGAAGGTTACAAGTGGTTTTTCTTCGGAAAATAAAGGTCACTACAATTATTTTCTGCGTTGCGTGGAGGGAATGTAACTGCCCACCATAACGAATATTGTAAAGGTTGAAACAGTGTTGGTACAGACGTTTTAACAAACGAATTGAAAGTTTAATTGCCTGCAGTGAGCTAACGAAGTACTCATTATTTACGGCGACGGAAACAAGTAAACTTGAGAATTATGAATCTGTTCAATATTGAAACAGTATTTGGGATTGAAGTTTAAGTAGATTTGGGGAATTAAAAAGACCAAAATCGAAAAATAAACTTCGGAACCGAGAAGAAAAAAAGAGAAGACAATTTTTTTCTTTCACCGTAAAAGCGAAATTGTGCGTCAAAGTGTGACTAACGATTATGCTAGGAGACCTCCTATTTTACGACTATTAGTAATGCGAAACTTGGACTTAATTACCGCACGAAAATGGGCGAGTACCTTCGAAAGTAGAAATACTTCCTTGGTTGAGGAAAATGGGGAAGATTTTGAGTGGGCGAGGGGTTCCAATTAGGAATGGATTTATTCAGATTCGAACTTGTCCCCGCTAAGATTGTTACGTCAAAATGTAGGAATTTAAACAAAGTTCGTGCTAAACTTCGTTTAATTCAGTAGTTGAGTGGATTTCTGCCCAACGAACTGAAGTAAGTGAAAAACTGACGATTTGTGAAGTTAGTCCGAAAGGAACGCACTAATTTTTTGCAAATCGGAGACTTGACTTGGATGCAATTTTTTTCCGTCTCAGCGTAGAAGGAAAAAGCAGAGTTGTGTCCAGGAAAATGTGTTTTTTTTTTTATTCTGGTGTTTCTGGAACCAGAAATGGTTGTTGGGAACACGGATGGGATGTGCGGTGACAAATCATGCGAAAGAAAACCAAATTCGTCATATGTACCCCCCCTCCCCCCGAAACCTAAAGACGTGAACACGTAGGCATGTTCAGCGTCGAGTGGATGTTACGAATGGTGGGCAGTAAACTTTGCTAACGTATAGTAGGCTTCTTGGATTACGGACTGTTGCAGCACAACTTTGGATGGTTGAGTGGTGATGAAGGTGGGTTATTTGGTGATTTGAATCCGAAAATTCAAATGCGCTGGGAAGGCTTGCACACGAAGTAACTAACCAAAAAACGGGTGTTGAAAACGAAAATTAGGAATGGACTATGGCTACGGTTGAAACCGAATTTTTTTTTTTCAAAATGGGACGTTGTCCATTGTCAGTTGACTGAAATTATTTGTGAAGTAGGCATAAAGGCTTACAATTTAGGACAGTAACATTGGCAACCGAAAATGAGGCATCAGTCCACAACCTTGTTCAGGTAACAAAATCTGAAATAAGAGCGTGAACAGGTTGCCACTTTTTGACCCGCTTGTCGCATATAAAAAGAAAACTGCACATTTTTTAAATTACGGCGTACAAATAAAGATCGCATCCTCATATACGCTGCATGCAGAGTTCACAAATCGTGCATGCAGGAATATATGCGGTGGCGATTCGGAATGAAATCTATTGCTGGACGTGTAAAATCCCAAATAGACTGATTTCTGAAGGCTGTTATGCAGAGGAAATCAGGTGAAAACCACGGATTGGCTTTGCCGGGAATCACCTGTTCTGTGTGACACATGACGGAGTTTTAACAATCATCGATGGGGCACACAGATGGAGACTAATTTAAAAGGCAGTTTGGAAATGCAATTTTCGAGAGACTGCTGTGAATTATTTTAGTTTCATGTAGTGATTTAGTTCAGTGGCGGACACATTGTTTAGTTGTTTGGTTTTTGCGAAGCCAGTAAGACGACTACAGTGTGAGGTAGGCAGAAGGCGTGTAGTACGATACGTCACTCTTCGCGTCTGGTCGCGTTGCACAGTGACATGTAGGCTACGACGGTAGTCTTTTTAAATGTGGGAGAACCTCAGTGTGAGGACCTTTACCCGCATGCGGGATGGCAGTGCGAAGCAGTGCGTAGCATGTTTGGTTAAAGCTGTAGGCTCGCTCTAGTGGCGTTTGGCCGGTTGCACTTTGCCAACAGGTGAGTGCTGCGATCTAAGGTCACAGTTTATGAAAATGGATTGGAGAACTAGGTTGAATGAACGGATTGAGGTAGTGTGTTCGATGCGTGATAGGGTGGGAGGTCTTGGCAGCCAAACCCCCCTTGAAACCAGAGGCACTCCTGATCACCGCATTTCCGGAATTTATTATACAATTATTTATTACATTTATTTAGTCGGAACCAGATTGAGCCTGTTCGCCAGTTGCCTCAGGCAAGAGCCTATATTGTTCTGCCCGGCCCAGGTAGGTATAAAACGGGACAGAATCGTGAGCTCGACCAAATTGGTGTTTGGGGTTCGGACTGAACGGTCAGAACCTCTGGAGCCTACAGGGTCAGTTAGAAGGATAAATTCTGGCTGATGCCTAATATGTGGTACTCTGTGTATAGACCCCTAGCTATACAGTAAGAATGCGTTGGAATTGAGTTCTTGAACTTGAAACCTCTCGCCCATTCCCTGAGTAGTTAAAAAAATTCAGCGAAAAAAAGACTGAAAAATGAGTGGATGAAGACAGCATTATTAGAAAGTATTAACTATAAAAAGAAACTTTAGTCTAAAATAACTAAAACAGCTAATCCCTCGGCTGAATTAAAAGCAGAATATAAACTTTGCAAACGAAATGTAAGTTCAAAAATATTTACTACCAAAAATAATTACTACAAAAATTATCTCAGTAAAACAGACATGAAAGCTCTAAAATCTGGGGCAAACTTAACAACTTAATGGGAAAAAACAATAAAGAAAACCTGGACGAAAAAATAAAAACAGCTTAGACACAGTATGTAATAAATTCGTTAAAAATTTTACATCAAAAATTGCAAATAAAAAAATTATTAGAAAATTACACAGATCAAATGTGGTGAATAGCTCAACCATACAAAACTCATTCTCTGTATTAACCCCAAACGAATACGAAATTAGGGAAATTTTTGGTAACGTAGTTATTAAAAAATCCACTGGACATGACGGTTTTTGTATGGAGCATTTCGTACATTCAAAGGTAAACTCTTCTAAGCTTATGGTAAAACTTCTTACTTATATTATTGAAACAGAAATATGGCCAGACAGTTTTAAAACACAAATTCGAAGACCAATTTTTAAAAAAGGAAATAGGACTGAAACTAGGAATTATTGACCAATCGCGTTACTGCTAGTTTTGAATAAGATTGTGGAAAAATTTTTCGTGACTCGAATTGAGAAGTTCTTAAAAAATTTTGCCTTCTTAAATCAGTTTGGGTACAAAAAAGGTAAAGGAACCGTTGATGCCTTAAATTACATTAACAATAACATTACTAGAGCTTTAAATGAAAGCAAATATGCGGCTTCCATCATGATAGCAAAAAGCATTCGACGCCCTTGATAAAGACATATTAAAAGAGAAATTATCCATTTGTGGAATTCGTGGGAAAATGTTGAATATAATAATGAGTTATCTTACCAACAGACTGTGCAGCGTTAAAATTGATGATAGGTTTAGTGAATGGAAAAAAATTGATTATGGTGTCCACCAAGGCTCAATATTAGGACCACTTCTTTTTCTTATTTATCTTAATGACCTCAAAGAAATAAATAGGAACACTTATATTACTCTATACGCAGATGACATCTTCATATTATCCATCCACATCGATAAAGAAATCATGATTTCTAATCTACAAAAGGACTTCAATCCAATCAAAAATTACTTCAGGAAAAACAAACCTTACATAAATGTTGAAAAAACATGCGTAATGCCAATCTCCACATTACATATGAACCTAGAAAAAATAGAAATAAAACTGCACGAGTTAGATTGGAATATAAACTCATGTATGGAAAAATGCAATTGCAAAATATTAAATAAGGTTACACGTGCTAAATACTTAGGATTAGAAATTGATAAAAATTGGTAATTTTATGATCATGTTGATAATTTAATCAAGAAGGGTAGACAACTACTGCCTACTTTGTACAAGATAAAAGATAAATTAAACATTCATAACAAAAGACTTATTTACGAAACATTATTTTGTCTCATGTAAGATATGCATGCACTATTTATGCTTCCACTTCATTTGGAGTTATTAATCGATTACAAAAAATGCTTAACAAAGCTGCTATAGTACTTTTCAATGATTACAAAAAAAAAAGAACACGAAAGACATCTTCACTGAAAATAAATTAATGGCGTTAAATGATCTTTATACTTATGCAATTATTACAAATAACTACCTTAGCTCTGATTGGAAAATTCCTGTTACTCGAAGCGCAAGAAATAACAATAATTGGCTAAGTTTACCTATATTTAGAAATTCATATGGAAAAAGAGGAATAAATTACATAATTCAGAATACATTCAATAAACTACCAGTAAAACTTAGGAACTTAAACAATTTGTGTAAAATGAAAAAAAGAAATCAAAGAATGGCTGTTTAACCGTAATATGTAAAAAAAAAATTAACAAATAATTATTTGCCATAATACATATGATTCGTTTATAAATTGTATTATGCATTGTTCATTTAAAAAAAAGTAGCCATTACTTTTTCGCATTTCTATTGGTTTAACTTGAATTTTAGATTTCGTATTTGAAATTGTGTACTGTACACTGCAGTAATTACAAAAATATGTATCATTTTAAAGAAAATTTACACAAGTTGTACCTGTAAACTGTTTACATGTTTTGTTTTACTGAACATTTAACATTTTTTTAAAAATAATGCTGTATATAATACTGTAAATGATCATTATTTGTATATATTGCTGTAAATAATTTTACTTGTTAAAACTGCACATACAGCCTCTCTAGAGACTCGTGCAACCATGATGATGTAAATTATTAGTATTAATATTAAATCAAATCATTATTATTATTAACGTAAATTCTACGAGATTATGCAGTACTGTCTGATTTGACTTGTGTTTTGTTTAGATGTGAGCAGAAAAGAGTAATACAATGAAAACAACTATTTGAATTTTGTTGAATTTAAGGTATCTGTCTGTAGTACTTACACCATAATACTGTAGAACTTACAGCATTCAGGATGTTGTTTGGCCGCGTCCAATTCTAACCGTTGAGTCTTAGAATTTACAGCTTTGTGGACGTTGTGTGGCAAAGTCCGATTTCAACCCTTGCTTCATAGTATTTGCGACGTATGCAGAATTTTGCAAAGCGAATATTGTGGAAACAAGGCCAATTCTAACCCTTGCTCGTATAGTTTATGGAATAATTTTGCAGAATGTCCCACGTTGGGGACAAGATGCGACCATTGCTTGGAAAATTTAGGGGATTGAGCTTGAGTGTGCAAGCCTAATTCTGAATGTAGAATTTGCAATATAAAATCGTAGAATTTACTGTGGTGAGGATATTCCGTGACCAAGTCACATTAGAACCCCTACTTTGTAGAATTTACACTGCTGAAAAAATTCTGTGACATTGTTTAATACTAACCCTAGTTTTTTTTTTATATACAGCACAATTTCGTAGAATTTACATTTTCTGAATGTTGAATTTACAACTTAATATCGTAGAATTTACAGTGTTGATGGCGGTGCGTGGACAATCAACTCCAACCCTTGCATTATAGAATTTACACCTAGCGAGATAGCTTAGTGACAATATCTGATAGAATTAGGACTTGGCGGACAAAAGCATGAATTTTTGTGTGGTTTAGTTAGCGTTTGGGCAATAAGAAAATGGGCTGCTCCACGCAATTTGAACATGCAATGGGCTGTAGCAGAACAAAGTAAGTAAATAATAACAAAACTACATACAGGGAAGCACTTTTCACGACCATTAATAAACCGGTCAATACAGTATACTGAAACTTATTACAGTAGTTTTACACATCATTTATGACAAATGACGTTCTATGAGAAAATGTCGAAAATCCAACAGGAAGTGAATATACAGCTCATTTCCGGTAAATAGTCTTTATCACGTAATTCTTAAACCATTTAACCGATAAGTCTAAAATTTTGCAGGGCTATTCTAAAGCCCATTTACGTTAATTAATATTTAATGTTATTTTGTTGTAGCTCTACCAGAAGTGATGGTAAATGTCAGTTCCGGTACGATTTCTTCACTTAATGCATAACTTCAAAATTCGTGTAGGTTCCAAATTTTGCACATACCTTTCTTACGTATATTATAAATAATGTCCGATGAGAAAGTAGAACAGCTACCTGATGTGAATATACATGTCACTTCCGATATTTAGTCTAGGACGTAGCTCCCTTAATTTGCTGGTGCATTCAGGGACATGATGTAAGTACAGTAAATTACAACTGTTAGCAACAATGGTGAGGATACGGAATTTGTGTCTTCGAGAGATGCAACATTGACCTCGAAGGCAAGCCCGAGTAGTATTGTAGTTGCATCTGAGGGGCTACAAGCCGTATCCTCGGAGCCATTGTTGCGAACAGTGGTAATGAATAAACTGATTGTTGCAGTGGTCGGACTGAGTGCACGGTTCATTGTGTTTTGAGGCTAAGTCAACGTTTTAATTCGAGTGCCCCTGCTTCATCACAGCTTGAAATATAAGGAAAATTAATTTTCTTCGGAATTATTTTATGTCACTGAACAAGCCAACAAAATAAGGGTGCTATGTCATACATTATTCACTGTAAGTGACATTGTATACTCATTCACTTCCGGTAGTAATAGAACATTATTTACCATAGTATAAGGAAGGTATGTGCAAAATTTGGATTCTGTCGACTAACCCGTTTAGGAATTATGCATCTGGGCAAAGAAATCCTACTGGAACTGACATTTACTACGACTTCCGGTAGAGTTAGGACAAAATGTCATTAGATATTATTTGACGTAAATGGTCTCAAGATTATGCCTGCAGAATTTGAGACCTATGGGTTAAACGGTTTAGGAGTTATGTGATAGAGACTATTTGCCCAAAGTTAGCTGTATGTTTACTTCCAGATAGATTTTTGACATTTTCTCATAGAATATTATTTATTATAGATCTGAGAAAGGTACATGCACAATTTGGAACCTGCCAACTAACCCGTTTGCATTAAGTGAAGAAATAGTACCGGAACTGACATTTACCATTACTTTCGGTAGAGCGACAACAAAATGTCATTGCATATTAATTGACGTAAATGGTCTCTAGAATTGCCTGCAAAATTTGAGACCTGTACGTTAAACGGCTTAGGAGTTACGTGATAAAGGCTATTTACCGGAAGTGAGCTGTATATTCACTTCCTGTTGGATTTTTGACATTTCTCATAGAACGTTATTTGTCATAAATTATGTATAGAACTCATGTATTAAGTTTCAGCTTATTATATTGATCGGCTTATTATATTAATGGTCGTTAAAATTGCATCCCTGTACGTAGTTTTGTTACTATTAACTTATTTTGCTGCATGTGGCCTGCTGCTGATTACGTGGACCAGGCCATTTTCTTATTACCCATACAATAACTATGACACACACAAAAATTAATGCTTTTGTCCGACGTGTCCTGATAAATTCACTAAGCTACTTCACTAACCATATTTCGGAGAATTTCTCCATAGAATGTACAGCATAATTTCGTAGAATTTAGTATGTGACTATGAATAATTTACAAAATGTGTGAGATGGGTTTAACCCTTATGGGTAAGGATTGTTACTAAGTAGTCGTAACTTAATACTTCTCACATATTTGATTGTTAGTTAATGATAAGCATTAGCCACCTTAATTTAATATATGGAACTTTTATTAAACTTAAACTTATGCGTACAATAATACTTCACAAGAGCGATTATATCAAAGAGGTAATTCTCACATGTACAATTTTTTAAAACTCATTAACATTAAACAAATCTTAAATTTATAACCTTGGCCAAAAAAATTAAAATTAGCAAAGACACAACTACTAAATGCGTAATGATGAAATCTCTAAAACACTCAGCTTGGCTTTAGACAACGATGTAGATTAACACCATCAAATAATATTTCAGAATCTTGGTGTTTTTTCATAAACTTACTAGTTGATTTCTAAATTCTTATGCTCAAGTTAGTCGATGTTGACCCTCTTAAAAACGCTTATAGACCAGTCCATCGAAAATAGACTAGGAAATAAAGCTTGGGCTACTGCTGTTAGACAAAGCTCACGTTTTCCTGAAATTCATTAGCAATGGTAATTCTAGGAATTGTTGAGTTTAAGTTCATAAAAATATAAAGTAAACTGACATTCACTTACTAAAAGGTACCTTTATCTTTTTACATTCCCTGAAGGTAGCCTATCCCTCAGAAACCACGTATGGGCAAAGAATAGAGCCAACATACGTTTTATGAAACTAACAATAATTTTGAAGATATAAAACAGTAAATAATGTAGTTATCACCGCTCAAAACATTAAATTCGAAGACATAATTTCGTCTCATGTCATGAGATCCGAGCTGAACCAGCGTCTTCACAGGAAAGATGGGAAAAGGCAGAATGACTCTGCCAGAAAGACCTTGATCATTCCTCACACGACTCTTTAAGGAAACGTGTGAGCTTAATAATGAGGTCACAATATTTACACATCTTATTTTGAAATTAATATTTACAACCAGGATACGATTTTTTTAATGTTTCAAAGCTTTCAACGTGAAGCTTATAAAATGTAAGCAGTCTCATTAAATTCTAAAGTTATAACTACTAACTTATAACTAAAATAATTTACAACGCAAAAAAACAATGATGACGGAGAAACCCTCAGCTGTGCGCAAGTTTGCAGCGAGAACGCTCATGCCAACCCCAGGTCCTCCGAGATACATAACAGCCTCACACAATATACAATACATATACAATAATTGTATATATTTGTGGTATTGACGACGTTGTGAGAGCAATTCAAATTCCAGCCTTTCCTTCGAATAATTTCTCCATTTTTTAAAACAGTATGCAAATCATGAAGAACTTAGCAGCAGAAAGAACGTAGCAGAATTTACACTTATTGATCAATGACCTCACATATAGTTTATACATCCCTAATTGGTGGTGGGGGTGGCTAAGTGGTTAGCACTAGAGCTGTATCTGATAGCCATCCAACCTTTAACTTTCGTTCTTGATTAATAAAAACATATATGGCCAATGCTTTTTCAGTAGTTCGTCCACTCCATCTGATGCCCGGAGGCGAATCTGATGCATTGTACCTGCCGCCTTGCGGCACATCGAGTGAGATGTCCCTTATAGCTACCTCACCATTTCTTTATTTTCTCCCCACCATTGTAATGGTTGCATAATAATTTATTACTGCTCTCTTGGTGGCCCAGTTATGGTTCCGGGCCCTTTGCTAGAACATCTCACAGGACTGTTTGTACCATGTTGGTTTTCCCACTTGCAAGTTGACATTCATATTCTGGGGGTGTTGTCCTTGTCTTTTTCCTTCCTTACCCCACTGCCTGTTCTTTAGGGCCTACTTAAGGAGTGTTTCATGATAATATTTTATTACTAACAGTATGAAAGGATACCCGTTTAACTTCCCCCTTATCAACCTGATATTAACGTCTCAGACTTTGTACTAAATTCCCTCTGCCACCTTATCTCCCTGTCGCTGATAAACATGTCTTCCAACTACGGTTTTTTATTATGTACTTAACTTTTACCCCCATTTTCACGTCGTTTACTACTATGCTTATCCGTTATGAGGCATGTGAACCGGAACCAGCTCTGCCTACCACCAATTTGCCTCGTCCTTTTAATTGCGACTTTAAATGTAAGCGGAAACTTTAAGGAAATCTCAGAGGGGGCAGTGACGCAGTGTACCAGCTGCCTTGAGTGAGTTGTTGAGTGAGATGTTGAGTGAGATGTCCCTCAGCATTTCCTTATTGTCTCCCCACCTTTGTAATGGTTCCATAATAATTTAATACTGCTCTCTTGGTGGCCCAGTTATGGTTCTGGGCCCTTTGCCAGAACACCTCACAGGACTGTTTATACCATGTTGGTTTTCCCACGTGCAAGTTGTCATTCATATTCTGGGGGTGTTGTCCTTGTCTATATCTTTCTTTACCCCACTGTCTGTAACAGTTATGTATTTGTTCCCTATTGTTCCCCACGCTCCGTGAACAGTACCTTTATCGTCTAATACCTTTCTTGTTTCTGTTTTCCTTACCGCACTTCTGTATCCTGATTCCGACCGCATCGGTCTTATGTGATTTGTCTCCTGAAAAAACCTCGCCATGTTTTTTCCGCCTCGTCCGACGCCATGTTGTTTCTTCCGGAAATCCTCGTTCGTGACTTTCCTTCTAGACCTTAGCATCCTTGTAGGACCAAGCTACTGTAAGTCTATCAAACCTTACTCTAGTTAAGGAAGTTAATGACACCCAAATTATGCATAACTCTTTCGGGTGTAACATTAGCCTGACTTTTTACTGACGTTCCAAAATCTAGGTAGACCTTCACAAAGTATTTTCCTCGGACGAGACGCAAACCAATGGTGGGATCTTATAATTGTCTGCAATGTAATTTACCTTCCCGGGTTACCCCATCAGTTCATTAAAGCATCAGATGAATGTGAACATATGAATCTTCGACTCTGCTCTTTAACACACACGTTAGCACGTGAGTCATGATTGCGATAAAGCAAGCGAGATCTACGGATGTCAAAGTCCCTTTTTCCTCTTCCTTGTGGCGAAAGTCGACTTCACCACCCCTCCGACTCCACAGAATCTTCCTGAGGGTGAAGTCACAGTGGAGAGGGAGTTCACAAAGTGCGGAGAGAGGCGACATCAACGACGAGGATGCTAGACCGAAATAGTGCACAATTTTTAAGGTACAATTTCCACAACTTGATGGGGGTGGGGATAATGGCGTCAAAAAAGAATCCCTGGGGCAAGGTCACGTGGGGGAAGTGGGTTTCAACAACCAATCCACGTTATGGATGAGAGATTGGAATCACATAGAATGTTCATGGTAGAAGTTTTACACCCCAACTGGGTGGGGACCAGAAAATGGGTTGGGAAGGCTCCTGTGGTAGAAAGATTTACATGCCTCGACTGGGGGTGGGGGGGGGGGGGATTGAGGCTTAATGGCGCGTCGACAACTTGATCATTAGCACCAACCTCAGTCACAGTGCAGTGGTCCGGGTTGCCACTGCACCACACATTACAGAGATGTTATTCAAACCCCTAATCTAAATCTTGTCATACATCTGTACCTCCTGCAAAAATTGAAAAACACCGGACAGGAGGACAGACTTATCACCCAACTCCTCCTCCTCCTCGACTGGGAGAGGAGGTGGAGAGCACAAGATGTCAACGTGGATGATGGGTGAAAACATTCACCATTCCTAAAATACACCCCAAAAATTACTTTTTTGACATAACAATTGGGAGTCGTCTCACCAGAAAGGCTGGGTGTCCTATGGAATGCGATAGAATTTACACTCTCTAGCTGGTGTGGTGGCATCATCCAGTGGGGTGGGATGGTGGGGACCACACCATAAGTCCACCAAACTTCGCATAGAATATAGGTATAATCTGACCAAATCTGCACACCCCAAGTGGGGAATTTCCACAACCCATGGGTTGTGTTGCCCCCATGGGTTGGTGAGATATCGTCCGTCTGTGGTGGGCTAATGATGACGCATGGTGAGGGGCATAGTAAGTGCGGGCAATGTTGTAACGTGGGAGGGGTATACACAGAATTTATTTCAAATTTGGTAGAATTTAGAACTCTGGCTGGTGAGGTGGGTGACATCCTGGGGATGGGTGTGGTCATGTCGCCAAAAAGGTGGGGGGAAACGCACTTCGAGTCATGTGTGTGGGGAGGATAGTCCACCATTTAAAACAACACCTTCATCTAGTAAAATATACAAGAAGTTTGGTTGAATTTACACACACAGGCTGGTGAAGGGTGGTGTCATCCCACTTGTTGGAGCATTGTGGTATGACGAGCGGGGGAGATGGCGTCACACAGTGTTGAAAGTAAAGGTTAACTTGTTCTGTGCATATATGCTTTCTTCCACGGTTCTCAGCTTTATATGCATTTTGTTTATCTAGGTAAGAGAACTTTATTTTTGCAATTTCATTAAGTACTTATAAAATTGAAAGTCAACTTTAAAGATAAAATAGTAAAATATTGTAGCTAGTTATTTTTAATAATTCTAGTCTGGTAGAGTTTATTAATAATTTCTAGTAAACAGTTTAGTAATTTAGTAACCAAGTTAATAGTTGCTGTTATTTCAAATGTAGTTGTCGTGTTCATATATTTGACTACCTACTTACCATGTAAAAGTTCCGTCTTGTGAGGTCACATCTCGTGACCCTAATTACCGCAATAAAAGCAACAGCAGCAGTACGTGCATTGTCACGTCTCTTAATCCAGTTACCGAAATAGGATCACTTGACTAGTGGTGCAAGCATCCGATACACCACAACTTTAATTATGTGGATGAATGGATGAATACTTGTCTCAAGAGTCTTTTTGTTGATTTTGTTTATTGTAACTATTGCCTCGAAAATAACTGATGTATCTGTTAAAAGTATTGGCAGTTTTAGCTGTAATCCAGTTGGAAGAATGAATTTAATTAACATTTATGTTGATGTTTGTGACCTTACCATATGAAAATGTGGTACTCACTTAGTGCCAATTAAGATTAAGAATTTTCATTTTGATCCCT
The DNA here is from genome assembly GCA_023313725.1 of Lithobius niger. Lineage (NCBI taxonomy): Eukaryota > Metazoa > Arthropoda > Chilopoda > Lithobiomorpha > Lithobiidae > Lithobius > Lithobius niger. The sequence continues at coordinate 25,316 of JAHWFP010009934.1, forward strand.
AGTTCGTCTGCTTCACTAACTCCTTTCCACCACTGGCAAATGTTACAAAAATGTTTTAGTTTTCGTTTTTAAAAGTGTTTCTTTGTCCATCAGCAGCACATATGCTTAGTCTGAATTCACTAACTATTCGTGATTTTAAATTTAAAACATTTAGTGTAATAGAAAGATTCGAAGAAAACACCGTTATACATTATTTAAGAATTTACCAATGTTCGCAAAATTAGTGACAACCTCGTTCCTACTCGACCTTTCGTCCTACACGGTGTTTAAAAAAGAACGCTACACGTGGAATTCGAATTTTTCCAAGTCCAACAACCATTCCCCGTCAGTATAACCCTAATCCCTGATCTCAGTAAAGAAATCAAGATAGTTATTGCTGACCTCAGGAAAGAAAGCGTTTATTTGCATTTCAAATAAGAACGCAAAAAGTAACAAAAGCATGT
>JAHWFP010009935.1:0-10812 GCA_023313725.1 Lithobius niger
GACGTGTCCGGTGGATCTACATATATAAGACTGGAAAAGGACCACAGTCGATTAACAGCTCCCTGAATAGCAAAGTAAAAACTCGCATAAATTATACCATCGTTAGCAAGGATACATTCATTGTACACCTACTTAACTGTTCTAACCACTTTATGCAACAACAACAAAAAAGCCATACCATCGATAATCTGGAATTAAGGAGTGCTAAGCATTGGCACACCCACTCCCTGGCAATATATTTCTCAAATATACAGGGTGAACCAAAATATGCTTACCGTCCATAGCTAACATCTCATACTAGAAAGGGCATTGTTACAAGCGTGGTCATTTTTGCTTTCAAACAAAGCAGAGCTGAACACTGGGTGTATAATTTTGGTTCACCCTGTAGATGTAACTAATTGATAGCTGTAGATTACACACAAGGTTACGTCACTAGTGTCCTATAGCTCTGACGCGTATAGGTTTTAAAGCTAATCACGTCCGAGTTCTAAAACTGACCTTGACAAACTTGTTTTGATCAGTTGTTAGCAGACAAAGGATGGTTCTACTAGAGGATTGAAGCATTAGTTTGATTTTGTAGAACCAGATGCGTTTAGAAGTTTTTCTGTCTCGGTGAGCATTTCTCTGATGTTCTATGACGAATTAAGTTCTAAACCGTGCAACTCCTTTCTGTTGCCGTAGTGACATTCCACTTTGTACGCACGGAACGTTCCACCAAACCAGAATCATTAGGTTTCCGGACACCGTGAAAGATCAGATGAAGGCTTGGAACCCTATGAAGACAGATGCAAAGCTGCAGCAAGGGTGTTTTTTTCTTCCTTGGCCTCACACCAGAAATCAGATTGTTCATCACTCAACGACACAAAACAAGACTGTCCCCGCTTCTTGCATAAGTTGGCTAAAGTACCGATGGCTACCGTATTAGTCACTAGTAGACTTCAAAACCAGTGAGGAATCCGAGTAATGGGTTACCCACCATACTTGTTTAAATACAATCAAGTCTTTCTTTATAGTCCTTGGACTTGAGATAACCACTCCATAACGACCACTGCTCCTTTTTATTGCCGTGATTCTATGACGTCAGTGGAATTGTTCAAACATCACTGGAATTGTTCAGAGTACGCTTTAAATTATGTTCATCCATTGACGTCAATGGCCAGAGGCTGTTAACCTCTGGCCTGCATAGTTTCCATAGTTCTAGCAATCCATGCAGCACTTGTGGCCACTCGGTCGTAAAGTCGCGGTCGTTTGGCTATCCCACAGGCTACCCTCCAATTGAGAATTCCCGACACGAACCAAGTTTCCCCGTGAAGACACAGTAAAGCACCACCAGTAAATTCTTCACCCTTAAAATAAAAAAAAACACAACAAAATTAAACCAATCATATTTTTGGTTATATTGACTACAGTGTCTGATGCTCAACCCTACCTGACAGGCATCTTCTTTTTCGGCCGTGTCGACAGCACACACACTGTGCCGGGAAGCCAATGTTGCCATTTCACACTCCTGTCTTTCTGCCATTACAACATGGCGCTCTTGGAGTTGTTCTCCTGAAGGCAAATGTAAACATTAAAAGTATAGTTTTAACTTTTATAGTTACATGCAGCATGAATAGTAAATGTAACTATAAGACCTTACGATTGGATGTGAGGATTGGGCCAAGAGTGACCTTGGCTAAGCCTGAACCTGAAGACACACCATCTAGTACAGGTGTGATGTAATGTATGTGATGTAATGTGTAATGTGTAATGTGTAATGTGACAGAGACAGACACAGCAGGTCATAAGCTATAGTTTATATCAACCCTCTCCAATGTCGGTCGCCACTCGCCATTTGGCGAATGGAAATCAGCCGTTGGCGACTTGGAACTTAGCCTTACTCGCCAAAATGGCGACAAGCAATAGACAATGACACTGAAAGAGCCATATCTCGTACAAGTTATAGACGAATGGTTTGCGGAATTATGCTAAGATTTTTAAGGGTTACGTTACTGCTTTTTCTGCATTGATACTGGTGTTAAAGAAAATTTTACAATTTCGGAAATGCATACATTAGAAAAACCATGCATCGTGCAGGATGTATTTGGTATGTGGCGAGTAGACATTGTGAAATGGCGAATGCTTTCTATGGTCACCTGGCCAAGTGGCGACTGCTACTGAATTGACATTCGCGAGGGTTGGTTTATATTCAAGCTTCATGAAAGCCGAAAGTGCTTTAGTTCAAATGCAGTAAAAGCAGATATTCTGATGCTACTAACATCAACGTTTTCAGCTAAACAATTAAAATTGACTGAACGCCATATAACAACAACAAAAAAGCACATGCAGAAGCAGTGCCATTACACAATAAGGACTTGTGCACTATGTGAAGCAAGAAGTAAGTTATTGTGTATGTAGGCAAAGCAACATTAAAAAAAAGTATAAAAATCGTACGGGGAGTCCACTTCAAGTCATGCTATTAAATGCAATGTATAGAAGTCAATGCAATGTGCTTCCACGGAATGACCAGAAATGGTTTCCGTCCTCATATTTTCATAATTTTATTCGTATTATTGTGTGCGCGGAGTATCTTGAGTCCTGCAAGTCTTTTATGAGCGGCTACGTTTTCCTGGAGGGAGAGGATTTAATCGACGGCCGCCATTGTTTTTGTAACCATCTTTTGTAACCATTTTTGATATCAACAAGGCACTCTGCTACCAAAAACGTACAATCGATTATCTGTGTTCGTTCTGCAGCGAACTCAAGATAGGCCGCGCACACTTTAGATGTTGCCTTGCCGATATGTTCAAATTCCTGTTATCTAATGGCATCGCTTGTTCATGATGTTATTTTGTATGACGACACAGCTTTCAACCGATATTTATTCTTTTGCTTGAAAACGTTTCTGTTAAAGTGTCAAACATTGTCCGTTACCATGTTTGAAGTGTTTCAACTTTACGAAACGTGAATATTACCGTAGCAGTCGTTTTCATTTTTATTTGGTCTAGTACATGTGCTACATAATTATGGCTCCTACAGCACAAGTCTCGTCATGAAGTCAGAATGAAGAAGGACAATGTTCACGTTCAACTTTGTACTGTAAAAAGTCTTTCTCACTTTTCTGGATAAAATCTTGCCAGGGACACACTATGAGGCAAGGCAAGTACACCATGGTTGGAACAAATTAATATATTTGATTTTTCTTGTCTGGACAGCAGGGCCAGATTTCTAAACAGGTCCAGAAAACATATGCAAATAGGGCAAAAAAATAAACAGTTGATGTTGGATGAGCTGGTGTGGGTAATGCCCGCTCTTAAAGTCCAGCGAGTAACCGAAATAGGTTAGTATCCGTATTGATTTCTTACTTTAGTAACTTGGCTTGTTTTTGTCTCTCCAGTATTCCGTGGATTATACAGAGCGTAACAATTATAAGCAATATGGGATGGGGATGGAAAGTTTGAACGTTTTGTAAGATTTGGAAGGAGGCTGGGGGAGTTACAGGTTGCCACACACTTGACGCGCTACTGGAAGGGCGACATTCCGGCGGGCCTACAGGCGGCAGGAGGTAAAATGCGACCCTGCTGATCATTGTGTCCCCCCACCTAACAAAGTATTTGAAAGTCGTCTTGTAGATAACTCACTGAACTTGGGCAGCAGAGAAGCTTTATCCAGAAGTATCAACTAAAACCTTATTATATGACTTACCTTTTCTGTCCCAGCCAAGAGCTACACATTCTCTCCCCGTCCTGGTCAGATCATCCCTGGAGGCAAAGCAAGCAGGACGAATGCGTTCTGTAAAATTCACTGGAACACTCAGATGGACCAGCACCAGATTGCTCCCTTCAACTGGAGATCGAGCCATTCCAACGACTCGGCGGCGCTGTTCGTGCGGAGAAACAGTTAAGAGACGGGCCGTGCCAAGGCGAGCCGTCCAACGGGACTTTGGTTGCCTAAACACGCAAAAAAGGCACGCAATTCAGAAAAACATATATTTTCAGGAAATTGAGTTTGTATCCAGTTAAATTTCAAGTAGAGGCCAAAATCGAAATTGATATGACCAAGAGTGAGATAGGTTTATAGGAGACACCATATACTCTTCATGAAAGCATCCACGAGCGTTGAATACGACACTTGCCGAACTGTTGCGAACAATTCCTTTTGCTTTTGGTGGCTGAGCCATGTGGGTTTCTTACTGCGCGTCGCCATCTTGTTTTTTCTTGCTATACGGACGCAGCGCCCTCACGTGACGACACCCGACACTGCAGCGCCACATCGTGTTAAATACGCGAACTAAATAGCCGCGGGCCACAAACTCGCGTAAAACTACGACATAGAACCCGTAGCGCCCTCTAGGTGCAATTGGTGGAACTATTCTCAGTGACTCTAACGCGTTTATACTATAGAGGATTAACAGAGACCAAAACTCTAGCCCCAAACAACCTATCTCACTCTTGATATGACTGGTGTTATCCTATAACATGACCAACATGACCTCATTTTATCTCATGAAATCATGACAAATGCTTCAAAAAGGTAACACTATAAGCTCAAAAGGAAAGCAAAATGACATGGAATCACACAAATGCTCTCAGATGTAAACTATTTGGGCTAGCCTTGTTCTGTCAAAGTTTTCAGTCCTATCGTTACCCGATCAATACTTCACTTCATTTAGGTTAAGTATAGGGCCAGAGACAGAACTTCACATAAGCCTCCCTTTCCCCGCAAGACATCTAGTTACGTGCCTTTACAGTACAAAATAGACAATAAAATAATTAGCAATAGGTAATAAACTAGGCGGTATATCATTACTATATCTTGACAGGTCTTTCTTCCAGGAAAGTTACCATTTTGTATCTAATTAAGGTACCCCATGCAATGACTTAATTTATTTGAGTTACTTCCAAATCACTGTCGCTTAGACGAATTTCGCCCACACTGTTAATGCAGGTGTTTTTTTTTGCTTATATAAATTGTAATTTAGAAAATGATCATCTACGCATATCTTCAAATTTTGCCCTCGCTGTAGCATATGCAGTTATTTTCTCAGCAAGTAACGAGGCAAATCGAAAAGAGAGATGGAAGAGTAATTTTCCACTGGTCCCTGGAATGCATCATCTTTGAACTGCAAGCGAGGAAGGAAAACATGATAATATGACATTGAATAAAAAAAATTCCTATGCTAAATAGATAACACGTATTATCAGGACCGACGTGAAAGGGAATGACTGATCACGACTATTTTCTCGGATGATGTACGCTTAAAGTACGCTATATATAGATTTTAACCTAATAAGACAGATGCTGAAAAATATCCCTCCGCCAACGATTAATGCAGGCATGCGGCATCTCCGCTTGCAACAGCATTTCACGAGTGTGAAGCGGCGAAGTAAGATGGCTGCTGCAAACCAAGGCCAGCTGAGGGAAAAATCGCGTGTTTCGCCTCACAAGTCACTGCGTGTGCGGAAAACTGATGCATTTTAGTGTTGCTCTGATAAAATAAGATTCTAGCGATATTGAATGAACTGACCGGAATCTGAGAAACGAAACCGACATTTTCTTTCCCAGATGACCTTGTGACGAGCGATGGAATGTGAAGCCATAGTTACAACATGGACACTCGCGTGCTTATGCGCTCCTGGTGTTAGCTAGGGATGGGTCAGTAACCGAAACCGAAACCGAATTTTCGGTTTTTACTGAAAACCGAAACCAAAAATGATTCGAATTTTATGACGGTTTTTCGTACGGTGTTCGAAAAATCAAAGATGAATTGGTTGTTTTAAATTTTTTAATAATTATCATTTTTTTATGCAAAGCTCCTAGTCATTTAAAACAAAAAAACAGTAGAGGAAAATGGTGCCATAGCAAAACCCATGATCTATGACGCTGCTGAAAGCGAAAGGAGGAGCGAGTTAGAAGTTAGTAATACTAATGTTACAAGAAAAAAAAATATATAAATGTATGGTTGGGGTGGAGGGTGGCAAAAACCGATACCGAAACCGAAACCGCGGTTTTGTGGGCTTGAAAACCGAAACCGGAACCAATGTCAAAAAAATGAAACCGACCTATCCCTAGTATTAGCCTATGTAATGCAATGTAATGTATTATGTTGTGTAATGTAATATTTATTCACTCCTGGTATTATGTAATGTAAATATACAATTCCAAGTATAATTCGTGAGATTTCATTCGCCTTACTTCAATTTATTTTTAGGTTTTTAAAATTTTGAATCATTAGAGAAATTTGTGATCCCTTGCCAGCTTGCGAGATTGGATGAGGGTGGGTGGCAGGGGCCCCAATTGTCTACGGGCCCCCGTGGAATGTGGGTTTTGCAGTGTGGTAGCTATGGCACTCAGTAGGGCCTAACTTAACCAGATAGGTATTATACTTCATTTAGGTAAGCGTTAGACATATAACGTTGTTCCCAAGTGACATCACAAAATTACAACAATGTGGATTCTATTTAATATTTTACCACTGATGATAAATTACTTTTGTTTATCCTTTTAAAATGTTACTCCTGATGGACGAAATGACATCAGATTATGATCTCAATTTTTAACAGTTCAGCGCCCATTTCCACAATAGTACTGACAGTTGGCACATTGCAAATGCAATGAACTCTTCATAGTTCTGTGTTAATATATTCGCTGTCATTTGCCTGGAATTCACTGATGACATAAAAAAAAATGTTCGTTGCTTACCCTTGGAAGCACGCTTCAGAGGTAAGGATCCAACGGTCAGCGACTAATGTACCATCACATGTGTGGACTCCTTCTCTATGGAGGGCAACATGCCAGGGCCAGTCTGCAGAAATGGACGGTCTGACTTTTCCAGGTACTGGATGTTCACCATCCCTTTTCAAGCTCACCCGTCGGCCACAAGCTGCAAAACAAAGTGGGACCATATAAGACTAAACAACCAGGTAACTATGTTTCAAAGTTCTTTACACAAAAGAGAAGTACGATTTTCTCTAGTAGTTGCATGAATCATATGAACTGGCTAAGTAATTTGAAGATCTGTAATTCCCGCTTGGATAACGACAAACACATAAGGTTAGTGAAGTGATGTGAGATCGTTCCAGGAACATGGCCTTAAAGTGGCACTATCACCGATTGAAAGTAGCCACAATCTGGCAACATCTAGCGCTATCTAGCAATTTGCTTGCACCAAGCAAGGGAATGAACAACGGCGTTTCTTTTAACGAAACAAACAAGCCACGGCTTCCTAAATTATTGAGTGAAAATTTGGTACCTGGGAGCAAGCTATAAAGGTTAACAATATCACTGCCGCTAGTTGGCACCACGATATTTTCGCTTGCTTTTCAATCGGTGATAGTGCCATTTTAAGACATACGAGTAGCCAGCAAGGTTAAAAAGTTGTTATCCCATTGTGACTCCTAAAAACGGGCCACTGATCATTGGGTAAAAAAAACATCAAAGTGGTTCCATGTAATCAAGGGCGCCCCTTCATTGGGGCTCAGGCATTGCATGCTGACATCGAGAAAGCGCTGAACGCATGGATGATGGGAAAAAAAAACCATCGCCTCGCATTTGCCTTCAGTGAAGGTTCGACTGTCCAGTTTAGTCTGCTGTATTCATTCCACTTTCTTTTTGTCGTGTCTGAGTTTTCGAGCCCTCCTCTTTTTGCCGTGCTGCGGGCGCCCTTGAACGGTAGCACAGAATGAGCACAGACGCATTTTAGAGAAAGGTAAATTTTTCCCATCTTACGATGGAATGGGTTTTTTTTTTTGCTTTGCTAGTTGCTCACTTGTTTTAACAGCACGTTTCCAGAATGTGCCTTCTCCAGTTTCTTTGTTTCTAACACAGAAATTTAACATTGGTCAATAACTCGACAGTTTTATAAAGTTATTAGAGCAAGACGGGAAAACATAACTGCCAGATGCACAAGAATGCTGTAAACATTGATGTAGGCCGATCGCAAATGGGAAGGGCATACTTACAAAATCGAGAGCATCCCATGAAAACAGCATGTTTTGAAATACACGGCGCTCGCATAAAGCTAGTAAAAACAAGAACAAACATTTAGGTCGCACAAAAATAAATGTCCCCGTTACCGCTAAGTTATGATCATTAAACCATGAAACAACTGTTTATTCACAGGAACTCGTCGTATCATTGCTCGCAGGCCACATAAAGACAGAGTACCATACACATAATGAAACGGGTGAAATTATTATCATCAATGGAACTCGCACTGAACGTCTTTAATTATAACTTGCCTCACGTTCGAAGTCATTCGTTGTACCACTACATTGTCCAGAGCGATCTGAGAAGCGTTTTAGCATCGAGGTAAAAGCCCCGGCCATTACCGGAAGTCGACTGTGATAGCAAAAACTGAAAAGCTTTCTAGATCGCTCTGGACAATGAAGAGGTAGAAATAATGACTTAGAAAGTAAGACAAGTCAACAATATAGATTATAGACGTTCAGCACGAGTTCAAGAGATGATAATAGTGATTATTTAAAAAAAAAACTGATTGTTCTACGCTATGACTCCTAGCTGGTTTCACCCCTTTAGTACTCTGTATAGTACTGTATATAGTACTGTATAGTAGTATAGTATAGTAGTATATAGTACTGTATAGTAGTATAGTATAGTAGTATATCGTACTGTACAGTAGTATAGTATAGTAGTATATAGTACTGCATAGTAGTATAGTATAGTAGTATATAGTACTGCATAGTAGTATAGTATAGTATAGTAGTATTTAGTACTGTATTGTACTGTATAGTATTCTGTATCCAAGCGGCGCATGAGCGACGAGACAACCGAGTCCCCATGTTTTTATTGGCCAACTTACGTCACGTGTGTAGAGAGAGGATCAATAATATGGAAGGAAGAGGTTTCGATCTGAGGATCAAATCGCATCCGCACAAAATCTAGTTTCCTGAAAAAGAAAATAATAACGTTATAAAAATGAATGCGGCGCAAACTGCATTTTGGTCTGGTCTGGTCATTATGGTACATACATCCCAGTGGCGCACCTGGAGAGGAGAAGGGAGAAAAAAAAACCCAAGCTATACCCTCCCAATCACCCTCCCAATCACGTAAAACTAAAATTTTACAAAAGTAGACAAACAAGGCATTCAATGCAACTGAAAAAAAATCAGAAAATGGCTTTTTAAGTGTTAAAAAAGCACAAAACTGCTGGTAGTGAGATGTTACACACGGCTCCGATTCATGAAGGTGATGTCGTGCCCTAATATGGGTGCAATCGCACTTAACCCAGGTCAAGGAAGAAGCCAAAAGTAGGGTACAATTCAGGGGGTACTTCAAGACCATGTGGTGTGTCCATATGAAGATGCAGTTAGTGGTTCAAGGATGCTCTAGGTAAGGTTGTAGCAGATTGGCATACTACCAGGAGAGTGGTTGCTGGTTAGGGACTAACTCGCAGAGTGAAGCCTAAAGGGGCTGCAGGGTCCTTTTATACCCAGAGCTGCAGCCAGCTCCCACCACATATGGAACAAAGTACTTCCTGTAGTATTTCCGTATCCCACGAGCCACCTCTGCTAGCAGCTATACCCTTAGTGGCAAGCAAGGCCTGAGCCACCTTCACCACTGATTTTCAAGGACGTAACCACACATGAAAGTACATAGCATGACTGAAGTAGAATATAAGTAATAAAGAATACCTGAAATATGTATTACAGGGCCATACTATCAGAGGAGTTGGGCCAGTTGGGTCTCTAGCTTAGGGTAAAAGACTAAATATGAAAAGGCTACGGAAACTGTTGTTGCATGGGTGTAACTAGAACCTCCGATTCACGAAGGTGACACCATTGCCCTAAACCATGCGCAATGGCTGTTTGCCGTGACGTCACCATGAGTTAGCCAATGACAAACGAGAACAACGGCTGTTTGGCCGTCTGATTGGACTAGCCCAGTCACGTGATATGCAAACAGCCATGGCGCGTGGTATAATATGGGCCTAACTAGAATGAAAATAAACTGTTTGCTCCAACCACGGAGTGTGATAGTACAGAGGTCTATGTTCTAGGTCAGATATACTGTTAAATATGTGTTCTTCGATAAGAGCATCATTACAAGAAGCCTGGAACATGCCAAAATTAAAGCTACAGATGGAGCTACTATAGTTCGTGCTTCAGAGCCGACTGAGGTAACTCAAACGTGGATAGCTAAGTGGTAGCATCTACCAGACACTTCAGCTACTCACAGCCACGTATTTGCCTCAGTTGGCACTAGAGTTCAAACTAGCAGCTCCATCTATCGCCGATAATTTCTAGCACGTTCCAAACTTAAAACGACACCTACCGAAGCATCTTGTGGCGAAGCAGCAACGAAATAGTTGTGTTTGCATACTTACTCATAATTCAGGAGTTCGCAGGCTGTCAAGCCAACATTATGCAGTACCACATCTCTTCTTCCCGCCACCAGAGTGTTATTTAGTGAGTCAGTACACACTTTTGCTGCGTCCCCATGATCTCGAAGAATGAGGAAACCGTCTGATGACAGAGAATATTGGCTGATGGAAGGAGGACCCGTGGCGTGAAGAGATCCAAGACTCACTGAAAAGTAAATGGGAAAATGTCATGAGCGTAAACAAACAAATTCCAGAAGTTTCGTTATAGCGTCAAGGTGATGCTCCGTGCATATCTTTCGGTTGCAGGACGGCAACACTTGCAGGAGTTTGCCAAACTCCTACATCAAGCATACCACACTACTGCTGAACCAGCAAAAGAAATTGGATATCAGAAGATTCGCACCCAATTCTAGGGGTATTTTTCAACATGCTGTTAGGACATGCTGTTTTGATTAAAAATGCGTGCTCGTTTTAATACTGTCTTTTTTTTT
>JAHWFP010009935.1:20082-30255 GCA_023313725.1 Lithobius niger
AAGAGTTAGAACTTAAAAATGTCAACATGGCTCCCATAATCACCTTACGATTATATAGAAAGAAGTGTGTACCATTTTAGAGAAACTATTATGCGTTTGCAAAGAGTTTTATTATCTTCAATTTCGAGCACATTTCTGGTGGCGAGGTGCGTCTGCTGTAGTATGACACTGTTACAAAGGTTACGAGACGGCCAAATGAGTTCGATTAATGTTAAACAAATACTGATGGTTAACCTATTTCCGTGAAATTTGGGCTTAAATGTCAAGATGTTGTGCTCAAACCGTGGGAATGTCTGAAAAACCACCATTGTTTCTAAGCGGTAGAGCTTCAGCATCTGGCTTCAATTGTCGTGGGTTCAATTCCCATTCAGACAGTCTGAGAATTAGCTACAAAGCAGTTCTTGCAATTCTCAAGTACAGAATTTACCAGAGTAAAGAAAAAAAGTCCCTTCTTTTTCCTGTGCAAAAAAAAACTCCCTTATTTAATTTCCTTTCGTTACACCAATAATTTTTAACATTTTCCTGCCACCTATTGACGAAAATTGAACATAAAATTCAAACTATGCTTATTTTATTAGAACTAGTCCTCCTGTCGTTCCTGCCAGAAGTGAGGTATATGGATGGACCTTCAAGGCTGCCCGCGCACTGGGCGGCCACGTCGCGCAGCCAGTGATCGTAGCGGCCAAAAAACACGGCAACATGCCGCGCGGCCACGTCCGTTTTTAATTGATAATTCTCGATCACGTGGTGAAAAATTAATAAGGATCAAGTATGGCCGGCTGCCGCGGCCAAATACGCGTTGCTACGTACACCGTAAGCATTCTAGTTGGCCGCAGCGACCTGACCGCCGTGTGTGCGGGTGGCCTAAAAATTACTACTGCCACAATTTTTCGTCATTTTAGATTTAATAAACCAGCAACAAACAAGAAATAAACACGTAACCAAATTGTAAATTGGAGTTGGGTAAGGGTTTAAAATGTTAACACGCGTTTGTCGGAGTAGGAGTTTCGAAACGGTGGGCCTGGATGTAGAGAAGATCGTGAGTTACTAGAGAAAATCGCAACTTGTAAATAAAACACAGAACGTCCGCATTTTTTTCCTTTTTCCCTGTTTAATATTTTTTCCCCCTTTGAAGGGCATTTTTCCCTTAAAAAGGGAAACAAATTTTTCCCTGTAAGTTGAAGCGCTGCTACGAATGTTAACGGCACATTAGGTCTGTATCTGTGTTTATTTTTTACTGTACGTGTGGCGATTTTTTTTGCTTCGTACCCTGACAGAATGAAAAAAAAAAAAACTCACCCGGTTCCGGCAAGCAAACTTCGAAATCTCCGTTTCCTACAGGGAATTCTTCACATCGAATTTTGTTTAGCAAATACCTGGGAACCCACGACGTACAGCGGGTCCTAAATTCTGTAAAGGAATGAAAATTGCGCACATGTGAATCTGGACATTTAAATAAAAAAAAAAATAAAAAAAGATCGCATCATCTATTCATTTCAGCGTTGGTTAGTCACAACCAGTTATTTTCAGTCACAAACGGGCCTAAATATTTTGTAACCGATATTGTTTCCAGAAATAAGCCAACAGGAAACTATAGAGCAGTGACACGACGTAGTATTATGGTATATAACTCTACGCTGGAGCCTTAATGGGTTAGCTGCAAGGGGCACTGCAGAGAGAAACAGAAGGGTGTCATACTGAAGCCGATGCTGTGAAGAGTGATTTGTTAGACCTAAAACGCGCCATTTTTGTTGTTGGAGAAAACAAGGTTATTTTAAGCCTAAGAAATCCGCTCTTCCGTTGTTTTTCCCTCCATTTTTATGTAGTGCACCTTGTAGTTATGCCCTCCAAACCCCATACTGGTGCCAATATGGCGGCAAATGTCACTGCTCTATAGTTTAATATTGAAATTTTCCTTTTTACGAGCGGCATTTCGAACTGAAAAAAAAAAAAAACCACCGATCGTTTCAGCTGGAGGAGAGGCATGTCAATAAAGGCGTTATTTCAGCGGACTGGGTTGATGGTTTGAATCCAGGGCACGTCACTCTGATGTAAGGTAACTGCATAAAGATGGCTTGCTGTACCACGTTGTTTCTAGCACACGATTTCCGCTCCGAATTTTTTTGGTGTGTTGATATCACTCCTTTGAAGAGCCGAACCATTCGGAACTTGGCGGTCCCTTTTACCGGTTTTGGTTTTTGATGTAATGCTTCATATTCTGAACGTAATGTCGTGTCGCATTCAACTGTTAATGTTCAAGGTTTTCAAAGGTGAAAGCTTGATAGTCATCAGCCGAAAATCTTAAAAGATTCTGATGTGACCCCTGCAGTATATCAGAGATGGAAGTAGGTCGCTTTTTCCGACCCGTGACCCACCTGACCCACCCGAGCCCTGACTCACTTGACACACCCGATAGAGAACAAAATGTGACCCATGCGTGTTCGTGACCAATCCTGTATCTATGAAAAAAAATACAATATGCAAATGGACGCAATGTTATATCAAACAGTCCAATTTAAAAAAAAAGCGTTTATTAATGTTAAAAAAAAGATTGATGATAAATGCTGGAATACATAAAGGGTCTTCCCCCACATTCCTGCCTTCCATCCTTCCACGGACCATTTATGTGTTATGAGACCTTTCCACCCAGAATGTCTTTATGACGACCTTTTTCTGGGGACTTTGGGAAACCTAATTATAGTGTCCGCGGCCTGTCTTGAGTCCTGCAGGTATTTATGAGCAGCTACGTCTTCCTGGAAGGGGCGGCTTTAGTCGACGGCCGCCATTGTTTTTGTAACCATGTTGGATATCAACAAGGCACTCTACTACCAAAAACATACAATTGATTATCTGCGTCGTTCTGGGGCGTACTCAAGATAGGCCGCGGACACTTTAAACCTTTTGTTTTAAGACTAACATAAATGCAAAAGAATCATTTCTCCCCCCCCCCCCCCCGCCTCCCGCGCCTTTATTTTGGGTTTTTTAGCCTTCTAGGGGAAACTATTTTTGAGAGTAAGAAACATTTTTAAAGAATACTAGTAAGACTACAGATTACTGTAAGATTACCGTAGGTCGATGGGGGAACAGTCTTGACCCATGACCCGCTTGACCCACGATAAAAATGTGACCCATTTGACCCCCTGAACCACCGATCCATGGGTCAATTCCATCTCTGGACACTATATGTCGTCCATCATTTCGATAACATCTACAGCGTGCTCTGGGCGAATCAGATTTTTGTTGTTTACGTAAATAATGTTATTGATGGAGGGCAAGCTCGTGTTGATTTTTTTGAAAGTATTTTTTTTTTTATGTATTCTTTCCTACAAGATTTAACGATAAATCTGACGCTAGCTGGTATCACAGAGCACTACATCTGTGGTCTGGAGCATCAGCATCCCTCTGTAAAGAGGCTCAATTTCTTGCCCAATTACCGTCCCAGACAACGATCGCAGCGACAGAAGAGTTCCTGTTTGTCTTTTTAATTAGATTACCGCGTTTGTGTACGTGGATTTTTAATTTATCTGGTGGATATCTCTCACCCTACCCGATGAAGGTTGCCTCCCAGAGAAGCCTAATGCTGCCCATGCTGACGCTACCGTCTGTCATATTTTTTATTATTTTTTATTTATTTGGTAGGTAGCTGTCACCCCCTACCCGACTAAGGTTGCCTCCCAGTGAAGCCTAATGCTAGCCATGCTGACACTACCGTCTGTCATATTTTTGATAATTTTTAAATTTGTTTGTTAAATATAAAGCTTTCAAATACGTGTTTATTTATCACACACGTACACACGTAATTAAACGTTAATTGTCGTACCGCGTCACTGCTCAACATTTTGAAGTCATCCGTCACCACGCAAGCATCCGTCATGGTCACATTTTTCAATGTTTTAATTTGTTACACAAGTTCACTAGTTAATGAGTTAATCGTCTATTGTTTTACATTTTTTAAGTGGGATAGATTTTAAATATTGTAAAACAACACAAAATATCTTAGCCTCCAATTAAACAATGCTGTAGGACGAAGATGGAAAAAAAAACACAAATTTCAACTTCGTATTAAAGGGACATTCCTCCCAGCGCCTTCTTTCTTGAACCCCTACATCAAGCACGGCCCCCAAGGTCTATTTACTTACCGTTAGTCTTTTCGTTGCTAAAAATCCGTTTTATAATGTGGCAACTACGAGATTTTCTGTTGAATATTGGGGAACTATATTTACTATATCCTGCACGTATATGATTCTTTGGGCACCGACAATAACCTTGAAGTTTCATCTGTGTGTGTGTGCATGTACCAATTTTAATCTTTCCTAATAATTACTACGAGATCAAAAATCTAACAGACTAATGCAGTAAAAATTAAAATTAATTATGCCACTAAATCGCCGAAGAAAAATTATAATATACGAGCCTAAAAAATTATAAATTGTGATGTTAAAATACGAAAAATCATTCCGGTTTGTGACGACACAGTCTTTAACTTGATGCTGTTTCGTATACTATTTCAGTTGACCTTGGCGATGGAAACATGCGGGGAGGCGATCTGCGCGTGGCTGTTATACGGCAGGCAGAATGTGCCTTTAAAAGAACACCCGGCTTGCCTTATACCATTCCACATGCCAAATTACAGCTACGCGCAGATCGTCATCCGAGCAATTGAAGCGCAAAGGTCGGCTGGGGTGGTAGCTGCGTTCCTCGCATAGCTGCTGTCTCGGTTGGCTTTGTGAATAGTACACGAGACATAATCAAGTCAACGATTGTATCGTCACAAACCGAAATGATTCTCGTATTTTAAAATCACAATTTATAATTTTTTAGGCTAGTGTCGTATAAGTTTGCTTCGGCGATCTATTAGAATAATAAATTTTAATTTCTACCGCATTAGTCTATTAGATTTTAGATCTCATAGTAATTATTAGAAAATTAGTAGATGGACACACAGAGATGAAACGTCATGATTATTGTACGCGCGCAATGCATCATTTAGTGACGGGTCGTTAGTAAATAAAGTTCCATTATATTCAACAGAAAATCTCCTAGACGCCACATTTAAAAAAGAATTTTTAGGAAGGGAAAGACTAACGGTAAGGAAATCGACATTTCGGGTCGTACTTGATGTGGAGGATCAAGAAAAATGGCGCTGGGAGGTATATCCCTTTAAGTATCGATAAAAGCTTTACCATCAATTGGAGGGTAGGCCACGACCTCCTTTATCCCTCCGCCATTAACCCCCCATCGCCCATCCCACCATAAAGGTTACGGCTTTAACCCTCGACATCTGTAGTGTTTTTTTCCAACAGCCATAAAATTTATGCCGCCCAAATGCTTGCCGGCTTGTCCAAGAGCCTACAGGGTTAGGTCAACAAGGCAACCTTGAAACAGAGAAGACCTCGTTGTAATAACCTCAATACACACGAACAACAAAAAAATGATCTTCAACGACCACATGACGTGGCTCACAATTATTACTCACACAAAATCATAAACAACATCCGTTTTAATCGCATACGAATGAAGCCGCTAACCTACAACAATTTAATTTTTTTTATACAGTCTATCAAATTTTTTTTTTTTACACAGCTAAACAACAGAATGATTTTAATCGTCCGTTTTAAACGAAGCGCCGTCGTTGAAATTAACACGTTTAAATGGTGCGGTTTTTAAATGCGCTGACAAACTTGACCGGAGGTGTGACTCATTTCATGTAACCTAGTAACCGACGGACGTTTATATCAAAACAGTCGGTTTTTTTTTTATTTTTTTTTTTTTTTATTTGTGTGATTAAAAGAGGATTTTGCAATAAACGAACGTTAACAGTGCTATTTGACTCAAAACCCTGCTGGTCAAAGAAGTTTACTGCGATTTTGGGACGAGAGTCTTATTGCTTTGTGTTTTGAGCAATTTATAGCAAAGTGAAGACCAAAAAAAAATAAGTTGTGCAACCTACTTTGCGTTATAAAACGCTTCATATTAACGTACTGCTCTGTTTTTTTAATAGTTCTTAAAATAGCAAAAAGCTTTGTACGAAAAAAATTGCCAAAACAAGGACTACTGAATTACGAAATTAAGAAAAATGAAAAGCCCGATCATCGGGTAACATTTGACAATTAAAAAATTACCCGAGAAGCAAAAAAAATGTTTTTTCACTCCTTATGAAGTAGAATAATACTGGAAGTTCCAAGAGCTCATTTTTAGAATTCCTGCCTGGTTGGGAACTCTGTAACGAAAGCAACCGCTCAACCACTCAACAACAATCAACCACAAGAAAAGGGGGTTAAAGAAGCAGCCCGTACGAATTGAAGACTGGTGTTGTGAGAATCTGAGAATGCTCTGCGAAAGAAGGAAAAAAGACAACGACGAAGACTCTAACCCAGGAAATATATACTTATTATTGTGTGCGCGGTGCATCTTGAGTCCTGCAAGTATTTTGTGAGCGGCTATGTCTTCCTGGATGGGGTGGCTATAATCGATGGCCGCCATTGTTTGTGTAACCATCTTGGATATCAACAAGGCACTCTGCTACTGAAAACGTACAATCGATTATCTGTGTTCGTTCTGCGGAGAACTCAAGATAGGCCGCGGACACTATAGTCGAATGTGCATTGTACTATCGATAACACACAAAGAATTGGTGCATATCGTAAGCTGATAATGCACCAGTGCTCTCAGTTGAATTTAGGGTAAGAAAAAAAAAGCTGCGGAAAAATAGCCTAGAAAAAACAGCCGAAGGAAAAAAAAGCCGCGGAAAAAAGCTGCTGAAAAAAAGACGCAGAATTGCTTAGTGAAATTCGAGCCAAGGCAATTGGCCTAACTTAACCAACCTAACCTATAACGAAAACAACAACACAAAGAAAAAAGGATAAATCAGCAGAACAATTGCCCTTTTTTTCCCGCTGCATTTTTTTTCTTCAGCTTTTTTCCCTAGCTTTTTTTCCCGCGGCTTTTATTTTTTCTTCGGGTGTTTTCCAAGGCTTTTTTTTTTTTTGCGCTGCCCTTTTTTCCGCGCAGGTCTCAGTGGCATGTAATAGTTCCTTTCCACAATGAATTAATAAATAAATAAATGTAACAGATTTAGTTCTGAACCACACCTTAAGGTCTAAGTACCTTAAAGTGGCCAAAAAAATACTGCAGCACGTATTTATAAATGCCTATATATTTGGTGAATCATTCCTCATGATAGGCTTGGCAGGAGCGTGCCGCACAATCAGAACTGATTTTGGATCATCACATTTGGAAGACCATTTACGATAATGACGATAACTAACTTGGTTCTAAGATGTTATCGCCAACACGAATTACAAAAACAAAAATAACAAAAAATATATATACATAAACGCTTATATCGAGTAAAGAATTGAAATAAATTTGCACACTGCTGTCACAAGCTATTTTTAAAATAAATAACGATGATAATGATGATAAATAAGCATAAATAATATTAAAAAAAAATAAGAAATGCAACCCTCACAACAGTAACACAAAAGGGAAAAACACCTAAATTGAAAAAAAATCAGTTTTAAAAAAAAAAAACCCTTCCCCTTTAAAATATAAATGCCTCACTCTCCCCCTCCCCCCGGCTAAACACGACAGATGTCATATGCTTAGGCAATGTGCAATGTCCCATTGCCCAATTACTAGTTTCTCTAACTAACAAGGAAGTTTCCTTGGAGTTATGGCTTCTTCAAGTTTAATTTCAGAATTGGTTTTTATTGTGGTGCTACTGACCCATTCCCCCAGGTCGATGAGGACGATACAAAACCAGGACGCGAACGAATTTACCGGGAAGACCGGGATATTGGGTGTCATTATTTTTCTGAACTTGAGGGAAGCGTGACGGATTCCTCTAAGCCACGCCCCACACAACGTCATACAAACCCATCAGTTTTGAAACGGCCATATGTCACTCAGCAATCAGTTTTGTCTCACTCAACAATCACTTTCGCAACAGCGCTGTCTCACACGGCGTTCTCAAGGGTAGAAAAATTAGCAATAATCGCTGCCACGTCTATTTTCAGCGAGAGAAATTTTACTGAAAACATACAGATGTTTATTAATCTCTATTTCATTGGATTTTGTTTCTAAATACAGACATTTTCAATATTTCACTTCCCTAACGCGAGTATTCCATCTACTTCCGGTGTTGGCAGCCATGTTGGATCAGCAAGTGATAAGGAAGTGAGGGAGAAAAAACCAGCCTCACTTGCCTCAGCAGCATCTCAGCTCCATGACGTCATGCTTACATAAAGTGGGAGGAGTTTGGATCAGTCGCCTCGAATAAGAAACAGTTTTTCTCACTTCCCTCTAGTTTAGAAACACCGCCATTACGAGGACCGAGACTACATGGACATTTACCTGGAGGTTTCGACGTTTTTTAATTAAAAAAAAAATACCATTGCCCGCGTAAATAAATTTTGCAAGCATTTTTTCAGATTTATCACTTTTCAATTGAACGAACTTTGAACACCCCAACTTGAACAGTTACTTGAACAAATGCGCATTAATTATTACTTGGCTGCTTAAAATAAATTCCGTGCATTTGGCCTAGTTGAGTGAACGTGAACAAATTTGATTCTCCACGCCCCATTTTCAATTTTTCCCTTGTAGCTACGACCTGTTAAATAGAGACAGTAGAGAGGTTAGCTCCACTGTTGTGCAGTTTGATGCATTAGATGCTACAGGTAGTATGCGTCTTGCAAACCAACAACCGACATCGTTCGCAAACGGTATGTTACTGCATTATTTGGACGAGCTGGTGTGATTAAGCAATAAATCTCACTTTACTGCTCATGCACAATTTTCACGAGTTCGTGAGCCGGAGGTGAAATTAAAGCATCCCCCCCCCCCTTTCTTCCTAGACCCCTTTGCTGTATTTCCGGAACCCACTGTGAATCCTATTTTTTTCCTGAGGGGGGGGGGGGGGGGAATTCGCATTCAAAAAATTTCTTGTGTAGTGAATTAATGTTCCAAATTACGCTGCCACGCTCGCTGCGGCTAACACATAACAGCGGAGGATGCCAGTGAAACCGAGATGGCAACAAATCTTTAGCAGTTTTGAGCGCTACGAACATTTTATGGCAAACTCTTTTTCTCCTTGAGGGCAATCCATTCCAATTAGAAAAAAAACTTGGCGCCTATTTGCCCGGTGTCTGTATGTCTGAGTGCCTGTTTGTTCGGATGCCTATTTGTACGAGTGCCTATTTGTCCAGTGCCAATGTGTCTAGTGCGTAAGTATCCGGTGCCTTGTGTCCGCCTACCCGCTCAGACACCGGAAAACAAATGCAACGGTTAAATTACGCACTGAACGGTAGACGGCGCCACAGTAGGATCTTAATACATTTCGGTGGCAAACGTCATCTGTCTCAGTTCAAATTCCGTAAAAATGTAATTATTAATTCCGTAAAGAGCAAGATACAATCTCACAGAAATAGCGAAAGCAGCAAACAGAACGTGTGGCGCCGTCAGTTTCTGTTACGATAACCACTGACTACTTCGTCAAAGACAGCTGAGAAGCGGCTCGCGAACGGCCTCTTCTGCAATACGGTAAAAAGGTAAATTCAATCTTATAAACGAATTAGATGGGCTGCCGCCCTTAGAATTAAAATACCTCACATTATTAGTGTTTGAAAGCCAACCACCATGCCAGTGAAACTAGCTACTCACAGATTTTATTTTAGGTTCTCAAAACTTTAAGGGGCTTTCTCAATAGACCGTTCGGGAGCTCACGAAAATTGACGCCACAGTCATATTTCTTCAAAATATTTTAAAAATAAAATAGCAAAGAGAACATACCTTGGCAATATTGTCGGCATGGCGTTAACAAGCGATTCTGGAAGCAAGATGGCTGCAGCAATAAGCATAGGAAGTGATGGGCGTGAGCATAGCACTGTGAATCCACGATTTGTCTGTAAAAAAAATAATAATAATTTATTAGTAGACAAAAACTAAAATAATATGAACTAAGGGAAGTTCGTCCTCCATAATCTGTCTGTCATGTTTATGGCCATGTTTCATAAAAGTAAGTTTCTTTAATCACAATTTTGCGCGTACTGGCTAACAAACGCTGATTTTCGTTCGCCCCCCCCCCTCCCTCTCCTTCCCATCAACAAAATTCTTGCGTGCGCTACTTTTGTTGAGGAAAGGTCGGTAGGTGAGGTTGCTTCGTTTCGAACT
>JAHWFP010009937.1:0-35737 GCA_023313725.1 Lithobius niger
GTTAAAAGTAAGGGTCTAAAAGTCAAAACCTGTAAGGAACACGGACAGGTTTTGACTGTAAGGGTCTAGGTGTCAAATTTGGCCAGTAAGACGCTGCTAAGCATTAGACCCTTACTACCCGGTTTTTTACGAACAGCTGTCTGAAATCGTCCTATAAAGACCCATGAGATGATCCAATGATAGTGGGGGTGTGGGTTTCCTACTTCTTTAGGTAGACATTTTTTTTCCGGTTTGATAACATGGCAGCGATTCCAAGCAAGACAACCTGCTGCAAACGTAAGCGTGTACACCCATTCTGTCTGTGTTACTAAGTCATTAATAAACAGACATAAATCGCTGGAAATAATATTAAGGAACATTGGAAATTAGCCAACAGCGAAAATCATACACTAGAAATAACGTAGTTCAGTAAGCCACCTTTATGCATTTACGTTTCATCGGAGTGCAACGGAGAGATTGAGGTGCTATGCAAGTGATCTGGGGGTGAACTGGGTGGCCGGTTCGAATCCGGGTCATGCCACTCCGATTTAACGTAAGTACATAAAGGTGGCATACTGAACTACGTTATTTCTAGTGTATGATTTTCGCTGTTGGCTAATTTCCAATTTTCCGTACTAAGTCATTAACATGATCACCGGGTAGTAAGGGTCTAATGCTTAGCAGCGTCATACTGGCCAAATTTGACACCTAGACCCTTACAGTCAAAGCTTGTCCGTGTTTCTTACAGGTTTTGACTTTTAAACCCTTACTTTTAACTTTTAACGATACGTTTTTCTTTATTAATCCGTGTTACTTTGAGAATTGCAATAAATAGGTATGGTGGTGGATGAGGGGTTGGGTATGTGTGACACCTTTATAATTAATTTGTTGTTTGTGTTGTTGCGCCGCCTTTAAGCTTGGTAAATAGCTATGGGTAAATAGCTATGGCCTTACTAACCTGGCTATCGCTAATGTTAATAATAGAAACAAATCCTTTAATCTTCAGTCTTTGTCTTGCAGTTGGCGTTTTCTAAATGGCATTGTTGCATAATAACAATGTTTAAAACAATGTAAAACAATCAATCTGGTCGTTTAGAGCTCCGTAACCCCTGAACCACTTGACCAATTAGAAAAGGCCTTATGGAAAGGGAACATCTACGAAGCTATACCTGTAAAATGAGCTAAGAACCAGCTTTATAGTACAAATAGTTTGACCTGTAGAGACGACAGATGAAAGGTACATCCCCAGAACAAGACCAAGACCAAGAACAAGAAGTTGTCTATTTGGCCCCTCCCTGTATCTCGGGTTTGGCTGGACTGAATTTCCCAATTTTTGGACTGTAGACAGGTCTTGACTAGTCAAGGATAGATTCTAAATTTGGTTTAAAAATTTTCATTTTTGACGGAGTTATAAGCTCTCAAAGTTGAAGGTTTAACACAGAGATCCTAGGGCGACCCTTACTAACACTGGCTATCGCCAGTGTTAATAATGAACAATAACAATTGCACAACAACAATCAGACGGCAATAATTAGGCGCCATGAATGAAACAATCTGAACTTGATGGGCGAACCACTAACACGCTTCTAGATTACTTGTGATGTCGTTGTCCTTTGTTAGTACATGTTCGAAGTATCAAATGCGTTTTGGTGAAATTATTCAGTTGCTAAACCCGCAAGAGCGAATGGCTGGCAGCAGCCACTTTAACTTTTAAAACGACTTTCGTTTTCTAATGATAAATTGTACGTCATTAATACTATAAGGTAGTCAGGTATAATCAAAGAAGTGACGTGACAGTTCACATGACCAACTGATAGTAACATCACGATCCAAGACGGCGGTGCCCATATGTTGACCGAGCCCCAAAACGGCGTCGATTTCTGTTTCTAATCTACCCTATACCGCCGAACATATCTAGGTATATTAAAACACAACGTCAAAGGTTAAACATTTGATAAAGGTGAGCGAGTCTCTTGTAAAGGTGGCAGTTCTGTTAATTAAGCCATAATACCCCCAAAAAAATCATTTTAGTTCATTTCCACCTAAAAATAAGCCTTGTTGTCTCGCACGCAAGTTATTGTGGCTTTCCGTACTCATTTGGTACGTGTTTAAGAGACAACACCCCTCCTTTCCCACCCAAACGGAAATGGTATTTAAGGATGGTGAAGAGGTGTGACTATATTGTCTTGTGTTAAGATATCCATCAGTTTGTACACACCTTCTGGTTTGGAGGTTGCTGAGGCAGGATTATTTAGATGTAGAGGTACGGTCGATAAAATGATAGAGACCACTGATTCCTTAATGTGTTCCAATTGTGAAACACTGTTATGCATTTGAAAACCTGGACAAGACCCATTGGAAGAAATTAAAAAAAAAGTACAGATACTATTCATTTCTAAAATTATTTCCAAAACGGTAACTATTGCATTGAATACAAAGAAAAGGAGGTAATTTACCCTCTAGGTCAAGATGAATGTGATTGTGGTTGCATGAACCTATGGAAGAGAAGCACACGACCACTTTTATCATTCAGGTTCATGTCATTTTAGTTTCGAGTAAAAAGAATACTATACAACTAAATACGAAAGGAGGGAATGTCATAATCCAACGTATCAAAGATGGATCTGCTCATAAAACGAATGTCCCCCTCTAGAAATTATAGCCATTATGCCATTGGTGTTTGACACAGTTTCCCTTTTGCATAATGGCTTACAACGACAAGACAATTACACAAGCCTAAACATATCAGAATGCTTAACGAAAAGCCAAGTTGGTGTCGGGAAGTCTTTTATCATAATGTGCAAACGCTACAGATGTCTTAACTAAAATCATGCACAATAGGGAAAGTTACGTGTGCATTACCCTTAAGCGAGTGTGGACGAAGATCTATATGTCCATTTGTGATCTACAAAGACCAGTTTTTTTAATGTAACCTCGCAATAAAAATACGATTAAGTAGGTATCAAGGGTCTTCCTAATTTATTTCACCATCCTGGCCATGTGTCAACAAGAGACGAGCCACACGACTAATGTTCAAATGAATTCATCAAAAAACATTACATAGATGCATTCAAGCCTAATTCAACACATGACTGTGTTGTTTCTGGAACGGCCAATACGTCTGCAAAACGATAAAGCTAGATAACATTTAGTGTATTTTTCCATTTTGTTGGCAAAACAGTCGAAAAAAGGATACAAACTAATACACTAAGGTAAAAAATACCAACAAAGTACTTGATGAGGGCGAAAAGGGTAATTTTCTCGATAAAACCAATTACCCATGAGTGGATTAAAATTTGTAAAAAAATAATTTCAGAGTGTAATCGTGAAGTACTCAATTAATAATGAAAAAGCTAAAAATTAACTTTACAGTGCTATCAAATTTTGAATTCACTGAAGAGAATTTCGAAAAATAATTTTGAACCTACGAGCAAATGACACACTAATGCTCCTACGTTACGTCACGCTCCACTCGTTTAGCTATCTGGTATGTGAATGACAAGTCTAAAAGCATACATCCAGTCAAGCCTCTTCATCTCATGCTTCCATTGCCAAACATTCCTTAGCCGTAATTAATACACATGGTCAGAACCAATTTGAAAACATTACGATAATCTAATAATGAAGGAAAGGGTTAAAATATGAAGAGTCATTAAAGAATTAAGTAGGGTCCGAAGGGTCAAATTGTAAGACACGCTTAAGTGGATGAAGAGATGTACGCTACTGTCAGTTTTAATTAAGGAATCATAAATACTGTACTATATCATGAGCTCGACAAAAGCTAAACAATTAATGTCACCAACTTTTTGGCAACACAAAATATAGCGAAGGAATTCATTGTGAAATAGGAATATCATAAAAAATGAAAAATATCATGTCGTTATAAAATCAGAATGGACACAAATGTGGAAATGAACTATTTACTGTACAATAAAATCATGTTGACGTGTCAAACAGCTAAGATAATATAAGGAACAAACACGTTATCATGTAAAGCACGAATCATCTCTTTTCACTATTGGAGAAACTCGTAAACAAAATAATTAGCGTACAAGTAAAGTATCTTGACGGATATTCAAAAGAAGATGAAAAATTAAGTAGAATAAAATATTGCAGAATACGAATGCAAGCAAAATCAATTAAGGTTAATTATACATCAACTGCGAGCATCTTGCACAATAAAAATGGCAAACAGTGAAAACAATTAATTTAATTACGCCATTCAAATGCGACACCTTAATTGCTAGTACAAATTATGCATGTGAAAATAAGCGCTATTACTCACAAGAACGTTTTAGAAATCAAGCCAGTATATAAGCCCAATTAAAGTCAAGTACGTTGCCATTAATCGTCGTTGTCCCAGAGCAGGTCAAACGGTCGGGCTCGAAAACTGGTCGTGTAAACTTGATGTTTAGCTTGAGTCAACACAGCTTGGTAAGTTTTTTGCATCATCATATTTCATTAGCACGAGTGAACTACAGACTTATTTCTATAATTTCGCATACTTTATTCTGTCAAAAGCATTCGAAAAACGAAGGTTAGAGGTTTGAAGTTGGTCAGCTACCTACATAGTTCTAACCAATTAAGGCTACTGAATAATGGTCGTGTATTAATCAATGAGTGTTTTAATCTTTTATTGCATGGCATCCGAGACATAGACGTCAATCTGTTTAGTTATTTCCTGATAGATGCGGTCGAACAACTATTTTTTTTATTAATGTCATTGATATTCTCGTTTTCTTATGCCAGAACAAATAGCTGCACATATGAAGTCTGCAATGATGAATTATGTCGGGAATGATATATTGATCATATGTTCAATGTTTGAGGGTATGGTCAAGGTATACGTGAGAAAATACACTTGCAATCCTTTCGACCATATATACACAAATCAATGAGTCTATTTACATTACAAGAATAGAACAAAATGACTCCTCATTTCGACAGGTGGTCGATAGGTCTGGCAGAACCATCGGAATCCGTCTATACATCGAAACCACAACCAACAGTGATTTTAGATACCGCGGATAAATGTTGCCCTACCTGCTTTAAGGTATACGATCAAAATGTGATAAGGTTCATTATGTTGAATAGGACAAAGAGTCAACACATTGATCTCTCGTTCAATGGTATCACAAGTTGTGAAACCCTAGATCTCTTGATTGATCAATTCAACCTGATCAAGGAATCGCTAAATAAAATTGTTGAGTGGATATACGCATATTATTATAATTTCCATATATCCCACACATATTTTTGCAGCTTTGTACTACCATGCTAAAACCATGCTATCATGCAAAAACATGCTAAAACCGTGCTAAAACCATGCTATCATTTTATAACTGGATCAGCTGATAAAATGTCAATTA
Source organism: Lithobius niger (assembly GCA_023313725.1). Taxonomy (NCBI): domain Eukaryota; kingdom Metazoa; phylum Arthropoda; class Chilopoda; order Lithobiomorpha; family Lithobiidae; genus Lithobius; species Lithobius niger. The sequence continues at coordinate 5,349 of JAHWFP010009937.1, forward strand.
CTCACCAATAACCGTGATGGAATGATCTACTACTCATGCCCAATGTCCAGTTAGAATTGTGTAAAGATACCAGGATCGTAGCCATGCTCCGACCGACACCTGCTTAACTTACGGAGTTTTCCTGATATACATGCCGTCAGATAAAATGTGTGCACAACCATTCTGGATTCGCTGACTGCAGAATTTCAACTAAAATCATATTGCATCAGATCGTGACCTCAAGGGCTGAATTTCTATCTGCATTTTGAGAAGCTAGTTAACAAAGCTGCAGTCATTGGCATTTTACAGACTGTTTCAGTTTTCTGTTTGGTGTGACACCTCCAAACACAAAAACTTTGCGAAAGAGCTGTTGACAGAACACTACAAAAATGACCGGGTTCCCCACAACAATCTAAAGGGTGACAAGTTGCTCTTGTTTCTTGACATGCTCCTGCCGGGTTGGCTCGCCAAACACTCAGAGCATGTGTACGATCTTGCCGACCCATTTATATTAAGATTTGCAACATACTAACCATATCTGGCTATATTACAACAATCACAATAATTAACGTGCCTTTGTATATCTAAACACATAATAAATATTCTAAGAGTCAGGGATTTGTATTCATTTGTCGTATTAGGCTAAGATTATTTTTGTTATTTTATTTTCAAAATATTTCAAAAGTGACTATTCTAACCACGTACCTAATCTAGTTAAAACCTTAAATAAAACTAAAATATAAAACTAAATTAAAATCAAGGAAAATTTCTGTTCCAAAAGTGGTACAAAAGGTAGTGCGATTCGGGAGTTGCATCACTCATGTACGCTGTGCATCCTGCCAACAAGTCTGTCCTCCTGTCCGGTGTTTTTCAATTTTTGCAGGAGGTACAGATGTATGACAAGATTTAGATTAGGGGTTTGAATAACATCTCTGTAATGTGTGGTGCAGTAGCAACCCGGACCACTGCACTGTGACTGAGGTTGGCGCTAATGACCAAGTTGTCGACGCGCCATTAAGCCTCAATCCCCCCTCCTGCCAACTACTTGATTTTAAACTCGTAATACCTTATCGACCCTCCTTCAACCAGCGTTACTTTTTGCTACAGAGAAGACCAGCCTCTTTTTGACATCTTGAAAAAACCTGCCCGATTCTGATTCAATTTCAGTCCGAATTTAACCAGGTTATGTGTGTTAGTCTACCACATCATGACACCCATTTAATTCGTGACGATATATTGCACAAATTTCCAGTCAGTCTAAATAATAAGGTAATTCTAGGGGGCACCCACCACAGAGACATATCCATAAATGATGTGGTTTATAACCTGTTTCTCAAATCCATAAGCAGTATTTCTCTAAACATCAAGTACTTTTTTTCTGTTCAAATCAAGTTGGGACTTGACAAATTGATGTTTTAGGCTGACAGAAAGGCTTAAGCAACGACTTTATAGCTTCCATTTACAAAGATTCTACCAAAGAACCGTGCGACTTTATATTCAAAGATTGTATCCTTCCACTTCCTAAGTTTTAAAGTTCCGTTCAAACATTTTAAAATTACCTATTACCATTTATCTGCCTACTTAGCATGGCTGCAAGAATTTTAAACTTTAATCCGTTACTCGAATTGTTACTTTCAAAGTCTACCTCTCAGTGAGTGAAGCGCATTCAACTCAGGTGCCCCGAAGTACGACAGGTGTTGTGTTTAGTGTCTTTAAACTTGTTAAAGGGAGGGAATTCCTAACCAGAAAAAAAAACTATTAGAAAACACAAGAAAGTACTATTCAAACTATCTGCTAGGAGTTGCAGTGAAAAAGAAAAACACTCCCATCAAGTCAAAAATCGAAAGGGAGGGTTTTAACGGCTCTTCAAATACTGGTGTCCCATAAGTGCGTTATTATCTGAATAAAAACATGTAGAAGCGCATGCAGCTGGCACCATTCCTCACCGCAGGTCTCAGTTTATGCAGTCACTCAATAAGTTGGACGTTTCGATGAACGTGGCATTGACTAACCAAACCATTATGGAATATGATAAATCAAAGCATTACACTACGATACATCAACGTTATTTAGAATTTGACAAAAATATGAAGCCGATGCTGTAAAAGTGACCATTACACCATCCTCCATGGCCACTACACCATCAGCGCCCATTCACCAGGAAACGCTACCATGGTCCTGGAGGTCTCTACCTCTGGATCTGCCAGCACAGGTAGCATAGCTGCTCCTGGCCGGCTATGCCGGCTCATCGAGTGGTCGTACTATTAGCATCTCGAGTATGTTTGGAGAGGAATTAAAGCCTGTTTCCGAGTTTCGTCCTGACATGTCTGTATTACCTAAACAACACAAAGGACGAATCAACCATTTTTAGACAGTGGTGATACGGAATACAATACTATAGGTATATAGATGGTAAAACTGTGGAATATTCAAACATAGTGGACTTAATCCACAACTCCGATAATAATCCGATAATAAGACTTTTAGAAAAAAAAATTTTAATACCTGTCTGGCATTTGATAAGAGCCTACGTCACTCGCAAGACGGCAATGCAACGTTCTAGCCTGACTTTAATAAGATTTATAGACAGGGTCCATCACCCCTCGGGCATTTGGGATACTGACCAGGCATCCGGAACTTCACCGAAAGATGAGCTGAGATCACACCAGTGGGATGATGACTTCCATTAATGATGTTTTCAAGTCTATTTATTTCGATCCTCGCGATCATGGAAGTTTCAGGGGGAATGCTAGGCTGCACAGGTCCATCAAGGCCCAAGGCCATAAAATTTTACTTGAGGCAATTAAGGTGAATCTAATTACATTCTAATTAGGGCCACCTTACCTAAATTTGAATGCAACAGTTTTAAGGTGGGTTGGATTGACAAAGTTTTGGTCATGGACGTGGCCGAGTAAGCAACTTAGTTCCATACAACCATGACGTTCATGTTTTGCTATTTGTATTTAACGTGTTTATAGATGCAAATACTGGCCTGGAAGTGATTTTAAAATGACCGATGGATTTTATTTGTCATCAAAGTAATGCGTCTATGGATTTATATCCAAAAATCGCCTTGCAAAAATGTATGGTGCAATTAGCCGAACCGATCCATTTCGGGAAACAGTACGAAGTAGCCTTGTGACAAATGATTTTAATACTAATCAAAACAAGATGGAGTTGAACAACGACAACGTCACGAGTCTTGTGCATCAAGACTCTACATTCCCATTTATAAATTAACGAGCAGTAGGTCACTACCTTATTACGAAACTCTGAATGATTTAGCCTCAGATATTAATGAAGAAATTAAAACGTTTAGAAGTACAGGCACAGCCAAAGCTCCCCCATCTTAGGCTAGCGCATAATAAAAGCTGCAGAAAGTTTTAAATTAAACAGTCGCAATCCGATAAAGGGAAAAGTCATCTTATTTTACAGGTAGCTTAGTTCAAAAATTTGGATTTAAGAGTTCTGATTTTATCTGTATTCCTCAAGTTTTGTAAGTATAGGGATCCGTCCAGGATTATTACGATTGTGTAGGCTATTCAAATCAATACATGCATATACCGAATATTATTAACCCACAGTTTGTCGGTGATGTTGAAGCGCCCTCGTTGCAAACAATGAATGCTGAGGGCGATAAAGAAGAAGACATTAACGACGTGTTTTACAGGCTGCATTATTATCCTTTATTAACCGAAACTATGCATAATATTAATGCAGAACCGATACTGGCAATCCAATATCTTTCAGCTCTTCTGGTCGCATTATTCTTAGCTTGCTCCCGAGGCCTAAAAAGCATAAGTGGAATTCTTCATGTCATCATTATGATATCACCATGAAGTATTCGTGACCGTATACAAAATATGACGCCCATGAAGGGGCCCCTCAGCACAGAATTCCCTTGGAATCTTTTCCTATATCGCTCATTATGTAACTAGCAGTTTTCAGATCGTTTTCCAGCCAAATAATAGGCTCCTTTCCAATGCCAGTCCTAAGGGTTTTTCTACCAAAATAGCTACGTACGCTTTTAAAAAAAGGCTAGGTCATGCGTCTTAAAAGAAATGAAAAGGGACCCAATTCCATGGCCAACTGCAAATGCCTGCCAGCGATAACTCGGATATGTTCCCCAGCACCTGAGGTACCACTGGCAGGCATTTGCAAGTTGGCCATGGAATCGGGTCCCTTTTCATTTCTTTTGAGACGCATGACCATGCCTTTTTTAAGAAGCATAGGTAGCTATTTTGGTAGAAAAGCCCTTAGCACCGGCGTTGGAAAGGAACCGATTATTTGGCTAGAAAACGACCTAACTGTAAACTGCCAATGACATAATGGGCATTATAGGAAAAAATTCCAAGGGGATTCTGGGCTTAGGGACTCCTGTATGGGAATAAAACGTAAATGTTTGGTCAAAGGTAAATCGGCCAGGAGAAAAAAGGAAGTTAACTATTTTAACTGTTTTAGATGAAGGGCGAAAGGAGTCTGTGAGTCACTCCATAAACCTCAGCTTTCACCCGTCCGTCACTCATTAGCCAACCACCATCATGAGTACTCTAACTCTTTTTCTTGCGAGTGTTTGTTGAGCTTGCTGGACTTATTTACTGTGCGACCTACGCAACTTTCTATCGAAAAAAAACCAAACAATTATGACGAGTACAGACAAGTGGTAGCAGGTTGCACCAGGTCAAGTTATGGATTTTATTATACCTGAAGCAAAAGTTACGTATAGCTGTGTCAGACTTTATTGTATCTGGGGGTACGTGTGCTTGCAGGTGTCAGTACCAATTTGACTGCTGCCCAGAATTCTCAGACTGTGTCAAATTTTTGGTTACAATCCATGTTTTTGCAAGTGGACATTTTTTGAATGGAAAATTAGCTGCAGCACCAGCTTCATGTTTTTCTTCAAATACGGCTGTATGATACTCTACGGAAGTGAAAAATACCTAACTATACATGGCGGAATGGGGCATTCCCGAACAAAGGCATGCTCATATCGCCAAAAGGGCACAGTTAGAATTAATACGTCGAGTTCATCACAATCAAGCCATGCAACCTAGACTGATTTTAAGCTATACATAAATAAAGTTTCATTTTGTTTCCCATAGAGCCACTTCCATTTATGTCTGAACGCCATAGCTACAGCCGCTAACGTCAATCCAATTGTTGAATTTTTAGATGCTTCCTTACACGTAAGTTAACACCTTCTCCAAACATTTATAGCGCACGCTCGAGTGCTAGCCAGTTCTTCATTAGCTAAATATCCGTACAGGAATGACGAACTTTGAACCCACACCTTGGTAAATGGGATAAGAAGCGGACAGGTTCACAAACTCTTTAATAGAAATGTTCCTAGTTGAGGAATCATTGCCATGACAAGACACATGGCACATTTCGAATGACCTCTTCTATTTAGTAAAACGTTGGACTCTACTCTGTTACCCTTTCAATAGACAGTGAAATATTTAATGGAAACTACTCACTTTTGACTTTACAATAACAATTACGTAAATACTTAGATGTTTTTTTCATAACATTACCTACGAGATGTTTCCTGATTGTCATTGTTTATTCTACTTCGACCTCCCTGATGATCACCATGGGGCCATCCCCTATGACGTGTCCTTAAGTGAAAAATGATGTTGTCAGAATTGAACTAACATTTCCTCTAACTTCACCTCAAACCATTACCGTTCTGACTCTCGGTGAAAATGAAGCCATTTTTTATGGCTTAATTGGCAGAACAGACGCATCATTGTAAGACGCATCATTGAAGAGTCTTACGCATCATTGTAAGACATTTGCCCTTTGACCTTGTGTTTTAATGTTCCTAGATATGTCAAGCGTTTGTAGGGTTTATTCGAAACTGAAACCTACGCTATATTTTGGGGTCGACCATCTTGGATCATGTCGACACTTCCGGTTGGTCACATGACATGTGACGTCACTTCTCGTTTGTCACATGAACTGTGACGTCACTTCCGGTTTAATATCTAACTGTATTATACGACTCTCATTGAACATTCTTTACGTTTGCTGTTGCCCAAAATTTTCATCGTTTACTCGGTTTGGCTGGACACGCAGAATAAATATTCTCCTAACAAGAGATCCAATGTTAGCTCTACAAACAAATGTGCTTAGTAAATACATTAAATGTTTTAGATTAATAAAATTGATTAGCATACAAACAAAAATGTTAAATGTGCCCGAACACAAGGATTATACGATTGAAGTTTCACTTTACTTCTTAAAAGGAACACGAATGACAATTTTGGATTTTAATTTAAATAATCAAATGTACAATTCAGAAAATTGCATCTGTTTAAGTGCTGTTGTGATTTAAGAATATTTTTAAATTGTAAAGCACAACAGCACTTAAACATATGCAATTTTCTCAATTGTACATTTGATTATTTAAATTAAAAATAATCAATTTTTATCTGTATTCTTTTCAACAAGTAAAATGTCACTTTAATTATATAAACCTTTTTTTAGGCACACTTGACGTTTTTGTTTACAATCCGTGCACCTTTTTTTCTGGCATGCTAAAACCATTCCTCTTCATGTTTCCGGAAAGTGCGGGTGAATAATTGTTGGTTCACCAGCATTGTTAGCATTTATTTATTCTTTAGTCTATGACGTGCTGATGGCATCTGCTGAATGGCATTGTTCCCTAATTACAATGTTTAAAACAATGAAAGTGATTATTCTGGATTCCGTAACTCTGGAATGGATCGACCAATTAAAAAAGTGGTCTTTTTGAGGATGGATGACAATGACATTTCTGGTTTATATCATGTTACGGATTTTAGGTAGATGAAGTAATTTTTTCAGAAACGGTGGCAGAACAAGTATAACAACAACAAGTGAACAGCATTGCGTACATTTCGGTATGAATATACCTTCCATACATATCTACTATCTGGCCAGTTTGGTCGATAATTATTGAATAGGAACAGAGATTTTAATTGTTTTAGTTTTGCTGGAGTAAAAACTTTAACTGTATTTGGAGCCAAGTATGACTTTCACACTTATGCTGAACTCAGTTTAATATTCCACCTGTGGTTACAATTGATTCTCACATTTCTCACGTTTCAAAATGCTACGGATTAAGACGAAAATATAAGGAAGGCAACCTACCCAGCAAGCGATAAACAACAGAAGGAACAACTAATTGTAATGTTTTTATGTATACAACAGTAAGTTACTACAGTTACTTTATAATATCGTATACAATAAGTTATATTATGTTATAAATATGAGTTAAGAGTTATATAATATAGTATAATGTACAGTACACCTTTGGGTATAAAAAATGATCGCACTCTATTGACGTTAAGTATCCCTACAACAATGCAAACTATCCCATTGTTGTAAATAAGAATATACGTCACTGAAGGCGGAAGGAATTCTTCAGTGTTGATGCCAAAGAGCAGTTTAAAGCCCCAGTATAACGAAAACCATCATTTTTATGCCCAAAGTTGTACATTGTAAAAATGAACAAAGCTATAAATTATGCACCAGAAAAAGTTACGAGAAAAATGCACACAAATGAAATAGCTAACAAATATCTTTGAATAATTTTAGAAAGAAAAGTCACTTTTTACTGTCAAGGCAAGCGATCCAATACTGTATCACGGATAATTTGTACACATAAGAAATAAACAAATACTTTACAAAAAGCCAAATTAATGAATAGAATTAATCTGTTGAAGTGCTACCATATTCCCTTGAAATATATCTGGACTTTAAGGGTAGCACACAGAGTAGCAACTAAAAATGACACTGAGAAAACCACAGTACACCCAATTGATTAGTTAAACTGCCACATTATTTTTCTAAGTAGTTAAAATCTACATCCCGAAATACATGACTAAGCAGTAAACTCTGTGGTCCTATTATTGGATGTACACAGAGGAAAATGTACTTGATCACACGTAGAATGTGTGCAGCTGGGCTGAATCAATATTCACGAAATAGTAGGACTGGCTTACGGTCAGCATGTTTACAAGAGCTACACTCATACATCATGGACTAAATTCGCCTAACATATAACCATGATGTTGAGGAAACACAGGAGGTAACATTTATATGATGAAGGAACACTTCACCCAGGCGAACATGGAATAGCATCATAATCTAACAATGGTCAGACTCTTCCTTATGCAAATATACAACAGATGCTGTGCTAGCATAGCTTTTGTGTGCCACCAATTGTTGACACACATAGATCAATAACAGCCACAGCTATATTTACTAGGAAATATATATAGCAAGATTGAGTCCAAGACATATTCGAGTGCAAAAACTTCTGACGTACATGCCTAAGTACAGTAACAGTATTATTTGTTTAACATCAAATTCTTAAATGAACACTGGCTTGAATTGAATGTAAAGCACACAGAAAAAAATTTGCAGCAATTGCTTTATTTATACAAAATAACAACAATTATGAAAAACAATACACTGGAATGTCATATTCTTTTCGTGCAATATTATGCAATATTAAGTGTTTGCTCATAGCAACTTCTTTTAATACAGAACTTCTTAAAAATGTAACAATTACATACTGCTTAGAGATATGAAATAATCCTCTTATACATTGATAAACAGATAATTTACTAAATATTTTCACATGTAACTTTAGTTACTTTAATTATAATTATACACCGATTCAGTAAATGTTCAACAATGCATATGTTTAAAAGAAACAACATATAATGTGCACTCACAAGCGAGTAATGACTTAATGTAACTTCCTAAAAGTTCTGTTAAGGTTTGTACCTGTAACCGATAGAAGTTCTATTATGTGTAGAATGCCTACACCAAAGAACAACCCCAGTGTTCCACCGAGCTCGGACAGTAACTTGATAAAACTATATGCAGGTTTCTCCACCACTATTTGAATGCGATTATCAGGGCAAATCAACGTTAATATCATCGCGTTTGCTGGACCTGATTCCACAATTAAGTTGTCGATGGAATACATTACTTCTCTGCATTTTCTTGGGCAATTACAGCTTTTATGATCAAAGTTCCGCAATACAACTTGAGTAGCTCTCTGAATTGCCAAATATTCGGTCCATGTGCGACAATCAGGATAAATACTCGATTTTCTCATGAAAGGTAACCTAAAAGAAATGCAGATAAGTTACATTGATGTATTGTAATATTATAAATGCTTAAGTTACTTGCCTTGTACAGCAAATCAAAGGAATTATTCATCCTGTGTTAGTGTCTAGTCGTGGGTCTGTCTGTCCGTATCCACTTCAAATTGAACTCATTATACGACTCCATTCAGTTTTTTGGTATGCATCCAAGTACCATTTGCATATTAATTTCGTAAATCAACAAAACTGAATAAGGGTTTGTGGGGTAAATGTGAAGTTAAACCAACTTTACATATTTAGTGAAATTAAAAAGAAATTATTGCTCAGCAGGTTAAACGTAACACATAAGGTGAAATCTAGAAGCATGAGCATCGCATCTTTGAAATAATGGTTGACGATCCATGATAAATGTCGTTACCCAATACGCCGACCTTATCAGTCTAAACAGATTTTTGTTTTGTATATCGTAACGAGATTGTTTTAGGCATTGCCGAAAAAAATTTCATCGCATCAATCACTAAGTTAAAAGATAATACAATAACAAAATAAAGTGATAAAGAAATAAATAACAAGAAGGGCGAACAGTGAAATTGACTTCCTTTTCAACTGCTAAGGATATTTTAAATTTTCGACTGCTCATTTGGCATGGAAGATCTAATAGAGCCAAATATAGCCAACTCTAAATAGATTACCGTGTTCTTTAAATAGGTCATCTATCATCGTTTATTTGTTTTCATTGGCAGATTATTTCTTACCTGCAACGTTGTGAAATGTTGTCATAAATTCTCTTTTCAATGCATGCAGCCACACAAGATGAACCGTCATATTTTCCAGTGACACAAGGATTCTGACGTGTGTTGCGGTAAATAAGCTAAAAAACAACGGTGAATTCTAAATTTTTCGGTAACATACATACGATCGTCCAAAAAAAGGCTCAAAAAATTAAAAAGAAACTTAAAATACCGGAGCAGAATAACTTTTCACGAAACATGGATTCCTGATTTCAAGTACACCCACTCACGCCTGGGTCTAAAAAATAGGTTTGAGCAAAGCATGCTGGACCGTAATTGATACCCTTTTTTTCAATGATTCTTTTCTTTTCTCGAAAAATTTTTTCTGATGTTAATAGCACTGGTTTTATTAGTAATAATAGTCACTTTAATACATCTCATCATTATTGAAATTAAATTAAATACTGGAAAACTAAATAAAGATTTTCCGAGAGTGGAAAATTTGAAAACTATCAATGAAAAAAAATATATCTAGTCAGGTAAGCCCACCATGCTTTGATCAAGCTAAGTTTTTGCTTATACTACGTCTTGTGTTTGCATAATTATAGAAAACGAATTCATTTTTATGCGTTCATTTTTATTTTAATTCGTTGCTTTCTGATCTTTTCTAGATGTATTTTTATTGTTTGTCTTAGTATGGAAGTGCTTGTGTAGCCGAAAATTAGGAAGTTTTGTATTAAACACGTGAAGCAAGAGTCACCTTTGTATCCCAATTTTCATTAATTTAAATGGTAAAATTATATGGGATGTCTTAAGTTTTTAACATGTCCTACAACTATGGAGAACCAGTGGGAAATAGGGAATGGTCAAATTGAGACTAAATGTGTTTAAATTTAGTGTTTCCTACATCTATGCAGAAACCACTAGAAGTAAGCTATGATAGAAATGTTAGATTGTCACATATTATCTTAATGATTGAGTGTTTCCTTGAGCTATAGTGTAACACAGGTAAACAAGTGTAGCAAATAAGAATATTCTAAGATTTCAGTGTAGACTAACGGTTCTTAAACTTTCTCGTGTAGGGGACCATTAAATTTTTTTTCGGGGTGCCAGGAACCTGCACATTGGTGGCCGGGGTGAACCGTGGGGTGGGGAGGAAGGGTTACCCTCGATGTGTAAAACAAAAATTAGTCTGAATATTGAAGGCTTTTCAAATCTAGGTTTGTAAAAAAATTTGTTTTCGTATTTTTAAAATTTGCCTAGCTAAAGCAACAAGTGAGCCTGTTTATTTTTCTAGAGCTTGTCAATACGTGGCTAGAGAAACCTTCCAGTTTATTTCTGTATTTTGTCTTAGTGGCACTCATGGCTGAGAAACCAGTCTAACATAGGTAGGTAGATAGAAACCGGAGAAAGATTTTATGTCAATGTCGAAAGGTTTCGCCATTTGGTAGGCTGATTGGTTGGTTTGTTGTTTACTGGGGCTTGAGCAAAATGGATATCGGCCCAGCATGACAGATGATGCACATTTAAACCTGCAGGGTAGCACGACTGTAATTTATTGACAAGCCTCAGTTTTATAATTTGTTGTAATTTCATGTGAGATTTTAAAAAATAATAAAAAACAAATATTTAAAATATGTTGGTTTAAAATCAACCTGCTATGAAATTCGGTTGTTTTCGTCACCGCGAGTTTCGTTCGTTGATGTTACCATGTCACGTATTACTGATTACTGATTACTGGTCGCATTTAGATGCCACAGTCCTACACATGCAGCCAGAAGCCCACAAGTGATAAGCTCGCACGTGTGGCAGTAGCGTTGGATAAGAATCGCATCTTGCAACCATTTACTGCAGCGAGTTACTTTTCCATCTTCAGTGATTGTAATTTTTATCAGCATTGTTCCTACCAAAATAGTTTCATTACTTTCATCCATTGAGTAAAGAAGGATGGGCGTTTACCCAAATGTAAGACCAGCTGAAACTTTGAAAAAAATTCTAGTAGTGGGTGTTTGTTTATTCGAGTTTTTACGGTAAAGTCATGTTTTTGTACAGGTGATCGCTGCGGACCACACTTTGAGACCAACTGGTGTAGATGGGGGGGGGGAGATGAGGCTTAATGGCGCGTCGACAACTTGGTCATAAGCGCCAACCTGGTGTAGATGGCATCTGCATGTAACACCAGTTAACGATCGAGAAAAAAATCATCAAATTGACACAGAATGTCGTATGTTTTCCATGGCCTACATCCGGGTGCAAGGCGCGTACTGTCATTCTGGATTATTTTTACTTTCTTAAAGATCTTCAAACAAAACGAATGTGCGCAGTACATAACACTGGTATGTCATTTTGGAAAATAGGTGCTCTAAATTTGGAAAATTTTTCTTTTTCTGTAGCAACTTACACAATTAACAAAAAGTTCCAAAAGGAGCTTTATCTTGTCATCCAAAAGTCGATTAATTACTATATTAAAACAGTGATTATGTATAAGTTTAGAGTTTTACATAAATTACATTGAACCCATTTTTGCATAGCCACAGTATTTACTGTATGCTTCTAAAATCTTCAAAGTATTTACGCACACGTAACAGAAAATCAAAAAAGAATTTACTCATACTAGAAGTTGTTGTTTGAGTGTAAACGCGTTGTTTCGTTGTTTTACTCGGTAATGAAAGTCATTACTTCTTACGAAATTCAATTTCCACCAGCCTGCTAGATGAGATGTTGTTTCCATTACACACACAGACTTTAAAATGCCGCATTGGATATCCTGAGCTTTGTCTATTTTTCTTTTTCACATCGAAGTGGACTAAATCAATTGTTCTACGAATACGTATCAGTGTTTAATTGCTATAATTTGGAATGCCCTATTTTACTGGTATGGCAGCTATTATTTACATTTACAATAGAACCTGTTTATGTTATATTAGTTTTGGTATATTTTAGATTAAATGTGGTTATAACTATCGATTCTGGAAAAAGTCGACCAGTCATAAGTGGGGAATAATCCAGAAATATGGAATTATTTGAAATTATCAGAAACTTCTGTAATCACACAGAAGTTCAATCAAGTTTTCTGGTCTCTTCGTAGCATTGTTTATTTAATATTTTAACATAAAACATTAACGCTGTTTGTAATATAATAATAGAACATATTTATTTCAAATGCTGTAAACAATCCTCCTTTTTAGGTATCATATGCGAAAGAAAGTAATTCATAGCCTTGTATCGTATGGAACAATCTTTATAAAATGTTAGTTGTGAGTTCGCAGTTGAAAGACATTTGTTAGTAAAACGTATATCAAACTGGAATTGAAATAATTATAGATCATACTTCACCTCAGTTATTTTCAACGTTACTTCTGCACTGAATATCATTGCTTCAGATAGTGAATTGTATGGGGATACAAAGCTGATGAGGGGCTTGTCTGACGGAGAAAAATACGTCATCTGAAAAACAAAAAAATGTTATTCAAATTTCAACCAATACTTTAGTTGTATGTGTATTTGGTTTGACGGTTGTATGATTTTGTCAATTTGTTGTTTTGATAAAAGATAAAAATGATATGTTTTAATTACGTTCACGTAAAAAATACTCAAAACTTGTTTGGGTTTTACATGCAAAATTTGTTTTATTAAGTGTCATCACCGGAGTTCTTACTGTAAGAACTAGGTTACGCCCATTTTGTGTCAAAATTTGAAAATCAGTGCCTAAAAATGTGAGTTGTGGATATTTGTTTGCTCATTTACTCTTCAGGAAGAAACAGATCCTGAAATATTTTATTATTTTAGCTGGGTGAAAAATCAAAAATAATTAAAGCTTGACTCGCATGAGTTGTTTAGTCCATGAGCAACTTCTGCTTAACCAAGGCACTCTTAAACGACGTACACAAGCACTGAAAGTGATATCTTTTTAAAGATGTGGGGAAGCGTGTATACAAGAGGTTACTTTCTTAAATTGACTGTTAATCAGGTTTGCAGGGACTGTCGGAAGTACGTTTCTTTTACTGGATGGTGAATGTGTGGAATAGCCTTCATCTGACGTGGTTTTATTCTCATCTTTTCCTACGATCAAGAACAAGATTAGCAAATCGTACCTCCCCAATTTAGTTGCATGATGCTAATTACTGCATAACCCAGATCGTATTTTTTGGTTTAACAATTCTGTAGTAGCTTTATTTGCGGACCTCAGCCGATGGCTGGTATACATTTTTTAATTTGAGCTCAGAGTTAGTGGCAAATCTGCAACACTTCTAGCATTTTTACTCATTGTGATAAACATTTTATTGTTATTAATATTAACGTTTCAAGTTTTTTCACTGAGAGTAAATAGCCAAGGCATTGTTTAAAAGAGTTATGATATTTGTTCATTTCTTCCCTAATTACAATTCCTAATTAAATGATCTTATGTACACATATCTACAGCATCAGTCAACACCTTTGCATGTTGCGAAGTCTGATTCCTGCCAAACTGCAGAAATGTTATTAGTAACAAATGTCGGTATCTGTGTCTAATGATGCTATATAATTAGGTTCAAATATCGGATTACTCGTATCAAATCTAAATACAGATGCAAACCTATATACGTTGCCTTTTGGACTTATATGTCAAACTGCCTGAGCGGGGACATATAAGTCCAAAAGGATTTGACATATAAGTCCAAAAGGCAACGTAAATAGGTTTGCATCTGTATTTAGTTAACCAATTTCGAGCCCATTGGCTTTCCGTCCCGTTTAATCGTATCAAATCTAGCATCAGAACGTACAAGTTCAAACTATGTCTTATAAAAGCCCAGTTTTCAATAATAATAAGAACCGATTCACTAGATATGACTATTAAGTGGAAATTTCTCTCATCTCAATATTTGTTTGTATCACGTTTAAGTAGATCCTTTCAGAATGTTTCTTTTAACTGTTAACGTATTAGCAAAACAAATTTGTCTTTAGAAAGCAGAACCAACATGCCAGCAGTGAATAGTTAGTGGAGGAAAACTTATGCGTGAAGACTATGCTCTTTCCTTGAACAAGGTTGTTTTTGAAAGTTTGTTTTAGCAAAACGGTAGCCAAAGAAAGTTATCCTGAAGATTTAAAAAATTAAAAAACGACGTTTTTACTCGTATGGTGGAGCTTGCATTTTAATGTAAACCTTTCAGCCAGCAACAACTGAGTTAATAACAACTGATTTCAATTTGCAGCTTAGACTTATTTTGCTGAATTTTACAAACACTTTGCTGGACTTGCTCGCTGTAGCAAATAATGAAAGTTCAAAACTTAAAATGCGTTTAGCTAGCTGTTGGATTGACCTATTTTCTATTCGCAGTTGGCTTGAAATGAAAAATTGATTCTTCGTATTTTGGACTAACAGTTAGTAATTTCTTAAAGAAAACAGAAAGTCTCTGTCCCTTAGTTGACAAGCTATAAATGTCGTTTCTCCATCCCATATAGGATAAAAGATGCATTGACACGTCGATATAATTAATTTACTATACTGAATATATAAATTGGTTTCCATGAATAAGTTTCTACACTTCTAGGGCTTCTGCCTAACTGAAAATATTTTATAGACATTATGGAATAATAAACTAGGCTACCCACTCTACAAAAATCCTAAAGCAATAAAACCCATACAAAACTATAAAATCACCTCTCCAATGGACCCAAGGTAGCAGGAAAGGGAAGTAGATGGAGGTAGTAAGCTCAGATATAATGTACAAGTGCTGCCGAATACTAGACAACCTGCGTAATGCTGAGAGGAATTTGAATCAGAAAACAAGATAATGTGAATAAAACTGTACAAGGTAGATAGTCACTTTGTGTAAAGCATTTGTCTCCTTCTTTAATTTAGTGTAAAGAATTTACATCCCTGGAAGTATTTTGTAAAAAAAGCTCAGAGGGTTACCTGTCTTACGTATAGGGAAGATATTTAAAAAATATAATTTGTTGGATTTTGGATGCACCTTTACATATCAACAATACTTAGACCCGTAAGTTTATGCAGCATGCTTTAAGTCCTATTTTGTAGCTAGAGTCAACTGGGGTAGACAGAGCTAGATCGATACGCCTGCTTATTAGTTGAGTTTCAGGAAAAAATTTGCTAAAATACCAGCTCAATACCGAAACAAACCAGTCCTATGCTAGGTACCTACCCCATTAACACGTGAGCATTTTTCTTTCGTAATAGCTCCATATGCAGTGCGTGGTGTATCTCTCATAAACCTATTTTAGTGTCTGACTAAAAGATTCTTCCCTCAGTAACGGGGTAATATGGTTCAATTACTGTTATATTTTATGAGTTAGATGTCTCACGATCATAGAATAAATGGGTGTGGGTGCTAAAGTGGTAGATGGATGAGATTTTGATTTCTACGAATTTGATTTAACTTGCGTGACTTTTGCCACTGATGGTAATTATTTTTTTCCTGGTAATACTATTTAAATAACAATACCTTTAAATACGATGATAATGTATCCTAGCAAAAATGAACCAAGGTTTAACCATGGTTATCATGGTAACCATGGTATAACCTGGGGTAAAGTGGCAGTAATTTTATCATGGTAAATCATGGTAGAGAATACTAAAACTGTGTGGCATACTCTATTTACATCTGTCATAAAACCATAATTACATGGTTTTAAACCGTGTTAGAAGTCAATGGTCATTATGGTTGTATCTTGATTATACTACCAATAAATGTCAGTTACAGCACGGTGTTATGTATTACTGGACTTCTGTTAAACAATGATTTAACAATGGTTTACCTGAGGTAAAATTTCGTGGGGTGTTGTGTTTTAACCTATGAAATCCAAACACGGTTGACTGTAAAATATCTCATTTTATACTCAGTCAATAACGTTTATCGTTGATTTGCAATTAAAAAATAATAGGAAGTTGTCCTGTCGTAATCATTCTGCTGTTATTCATTTATTGATGTACATTATTGTTATTCAGATGTCACCATATCCACGTGAACCCGTTTTGTATTCAATGGCATAGTCTGTCATACACGCAATGATTTGTACCACAATTATATATCAATACAGTATACCACGGACTTCCCTTAATATCACTACATTACCTTGCTCCTCTTGCTGCTTGACAAGCTTGGCAAGGATGCATCAGTTATATATACCCACTCAACCATTAGAGTTAATGGTAATGGTTTTCAGATTTCTATTTTAGTTGCTGCTGCTAATTTTAAGCCAAGGTAGACTTTTCTTTATACAATTAATTGACATAAATTGTTTTAAACTATATGAAACTTATTATAAGCAAGTAACTTTTGTACATGATTTAGGAAGTGCTATAACGTCATATTTTTTTAGGCTTTCATAGGTGCAGATCCTACATCTGTATGTCGAAATACGCTAAAAAGGTGTATAAACCTCTGTTTAAACATAGTTTAACCTATGTTAAAGCATAATACAGGTACCAAACGAAGTGTCAACCTCCCATTTTTTCCAGTAAAATATTGACATTCAGTAACTGACACTGAAAATCTATGCATTTAATCAGCAATATATTTTGAATGCAATGAAAAATCCATGGTTATATAGGTGGTGTAACCAAGGTTTAATTCTGAAACAACTAAAGTGGTAGCACTGTTGTATCGTGATGTTTTTTTATTCCTTGTATAATTCACATCTAACAATGTTCTCGACAATAATGTTATAGCTACAATTTAACATAGGTAGAACAGCTATGCTTGGATCATTGTCTTGTACTTCATGGCAATGTTTACATTGTGATTGCACATCAATACAGCAAACAATTGCACAGCATAATTTTGCCAAGGCGGTCTTCACCGAAAACCAAGGTTTTCAATCATGGTTTAATGGAGGTTGCCCCTCAATAAAAACTTGCTCAGCTAATTTCACCATGGTAATCTTAGTTTGAAGCCTCGAAATTTACCCAAGATTTAATTACAGTTTAACGACAGTAAACAATTGCCCAGCATGATATCACAATGTTAATCTTCGTTTAATACCACGGTTTTAATCCAGGGTTAATGTGAGTTGGACCGGTACAGTAAAGACTTGCTCAGTATGATTTTACCACAGTTTGAAACCAAGAATTTTACCCAAGGTTCAATTGAGGTCGGCATTTTATAATCATGGTAATCTTCGTTTAAAACCATGATTTTACTCCAGGTTCTACTGAGATTAGACCACAGTAAAAAATTACTCGTCATAAATTTTTCGTGAAAATCTTCATTTGAAGCACAGATCTTACCCAAGATTCAATCTAGGTTGGACCACAGTAAAAAAATTGCTCAGCATGATTATACGAAGGTAATCTTCATATTAAACCATGGATTTTCTCCAGTTCAATTGAGGTTTGATTGCAGTGTAAAAAAATGATCTCATGATTTTAGTATTATTGTTCAGCATGAGTTTGTCGCGGTATCTTCATCATCTGGAACCATGGTGTTTATCCAAAGTTCAACTGAGGTTGGACCATAGTAAAAAATCGATGAGAATAAATTCACAAACGTATTCTTCACTTAAAACCAAGGTTTCCACCAAGGTGCAATTCAGGTTTCAATTTAATAAAAACTTGTTGAGTCTAATTTTACCATGGTATCTTCATTTTTACATAATGCACAGTTTAGTTGGTAAAACCCTTCCCAGTGTGATTTTACCATAACACTTTTCATTTGAAACCAAAGTTTTACCCAGGGTTTAATATGGGTCGAACCACAGTAAAATATTATTCAGCATTATTTCACCGAATGAGGTTGCACCACGGTAAAAACTTGTTCATTACGATTTTTACCAGTGGTAATCTTCACTTGAATCCATGGTTCTTACCAAGGTTATATGAAGTTGGTTTATCAGAGTAAAAGCTTCCTAACCATGATTTTACCATGGTATTCTTCATTCGAAACCATGGTTTATACACAAGGTTCAATTGAGGTAAATCCACAGTAAAAAAATCAGCCATTTATTATGGTAATATCGTTTTAAACCTTGGTTTTACCCATGGTTCAATTGAGATTGAACCACAGTAAACATCGCTATCATTATTATACGAAGGTAATCTTCCGATAAGACCATCCTTAACTGAACCATGGTTATAACTAGAGATTTTTATGTAAAATCATGTGATCATTTTACTGGAATGAAACCTCAATTGAACCTTGGGCAATCTCCAAAAATCATAGTTCATGATTTTATTGCAGTTGTCTTCCTTTAAAACCATGGTTTTAAATCACGGGGGGGGGGGGGGGGGGAGAATGAGGCTTAATGGCGCATCGACAGCTTGGTCATTAGCGCCAACGGTTTAGTTAAAATAGGACCACTCTAAATATCTGTTCAGTATGATTTAACCGTATTATTCTTCATGTGGAACCATGGTTTTTACCAAAGCTTCAACTGTGGTTGGACAAAAGTCAAACATTGCTTAGCGTGATTTTACCAAGTAAGTCTTCGCTTTCCTGGGCGACCCTTGTTTCATCCAAAGTTCAATAATTGAGGTTGCACTTCGGTAAAAACTTGTTAGCGTGATTTAATCATGGTAATATTCATCTGAAACCATGGTTAGTACCAAAGGTTCAATTGACGTTGAGCCATATTACAAAATTTTGCTTAAAATGATTTTACAATGGTAATACCATCTTCACCTTACTTCAAGACAAGGAAAAGATAGTTCTGAGTTAAACTTTGGTTAAACATGGTGATAACAGTATATTACCAATCTTGAATTTTGTAACTAAATTTTGGCAAGTAACTAACAATTGTGTCTTTTTTTTAACACGTAGCTAATTTTGGTAATTTGGTTTAATTGAACAAAATTGTGGATGTAGTATGCTTGCTACCATGGTTAAATTCAGGTTTGAGTTCAGTGACAAACCATGGGTATTACCTTGGTTGGATCCAAAATAAATCATGGTTAAGAAACTAGTACATTCAATTGTGCCAAAGCTATCATTGAGTGATAAACCATGGTTGAAATAACTTTTGATTAGTTAAATCATGGTTACCATGGTGGCAAAACAACGGATGCAGGGTTAACCAATAACCATGATAACATTGACCCGAACTTAGTTGTACTTACGGTACCATGGTAATACCTAAATAACCAACCTTAAACCATGATTCATTTTTTTCTCACAATAAAATGGATTGTTATTGACGTTTATTACACTGCCACTAATTTGTCGTACATTCTTGTTCTCGAATGCATTTTAATTGAAATCTGACTCTTGGAAGAAAAAACTCGTATTTGTTGCCTTTCATGTTTCTATTGATTTAATCCTCGCTCTCTCAACTCTTTCAACAATATTAGTGCCTAAACATATGTGCTTCGCCATTTTGTTTCTAGTCCAAATGAACGATCGCCTTTTACTTCTCTGAAAGACTGAACTTCGTTTCGTCATTCTTAAGATTATGAGGGGGGGGGGATTGAGGCTTAAGATTATGAGTGATGACGATTTGACCGAGTGTATTCAACCAGAGTAAATATTATTTCTCTTCGTTAATTTATTACCAGTTACTCAAGTGTATGATGATAGGACAAGAAGAGTGATGTAATGATTAAACCATTACTTTACCTTCCTTTACTACTGATCATAACCTGGAATAGGAAATACTTTGGACCAGCAGAAAACATCGACATACATCTTTGTACGTCACATAATTTCTTATCTAGGGATATTATAAAACGGCATCTAACAGGAATTTAAGGCAGCTTTAGTCAGCAGGAATAGTTTGACATTTAAACTCAACTTGAAAGCCGTATGGAACGAAATCCAAACTCGGTCTGCCTTCAACTTTCTCATGTGGCGGCAGGTAACTTAGATTGGCCAGAAGTGACCAACTTCAGTTGTTTCCCCACCTTCGTATTCAGCATTAGACTGAATTGAAAAACTTTGACGATTCGAAGAGAATTAATGACTCCCGGCCCTGAGCATTGAGTTCAAGATGACGGAACCATGGACTTACGAGTGTGCTCCACACTCATCAAACCACTCTAATCCCCAGCAAATGGACATAGGAATCCTCACATTCGCTGGACCACGCAACTTTTTACAGTGGAAAATGCTAATTTACTGTCTAGCAGACGAAAAGCAGTGGACAACAGATATTTTACAAGGTGATCCACCTCACTCGACTGTTGCTGCTCCTGCTGAAATAGAAGAGTGGAAAAAACAGTGAATGTATGCTTATGATGGGGTGGACAATGATGCTGAACCTCAACATACAAGAATCTGGGAAAGATTGAGTCAAGACTTTCGCAGGATGGGTCAGTCCAATCAAATGCAATGCCTACAGGACCTCACTAATACCTAGATGCAACTGGTGGAAGACATAGCCTCCTACATTCGTAAAGGAGGAACCCTCATCATCGGCCTGATATCCAATGACTGCTCTACACGTGGAGTCCATCAGACAGGTATTTGTATGGTCAGAAAAGCCCTATTGAGAATCGGGACAATATGAACATAATTATGCAGATGAACTCTTAGACAGCTAAAGCCACTCTCAGTTAGAACAAGAGCCTTTTTTAACTGGTTCAAATGCCCTCAACAGTCGCACAGGGCCAATTTATATCCAATTCATGGGAATAGATTCCACACTAAAGTATTCTACGAAGAGTCTGTGACTTTCACCCATCTCATTATGTACCACGTCAAACCATGATGCAAGTTCCACCCTATTGCCGTAGCATTACATAATAAAGCTCACGCTATATGGGAAACCAGCATCGTTTACTGCAAATTCATGTGGAGAGTTAACAGATTCCTTCCACTCCTCCACAAACTCAACCTGCTTTTCACAATACTGTTAACCCTCAATACTGCCAAAGTTGTTTAAGTATTCACTGCAAGAGCAATGCACATGCCTTCCGTGATTGTATTATATAGAGCCTATGGCATATAGGCTGTCGACGCGCCAAGCTGTCGACGCGCCATTAAGCCTCATCTCCCCCCCCCCCCCCATGGCATATCCACTTGACCGACATTCTCTTTTTGTTTCTGCTAATGTCAAACTAGCAGTACGTGCACACATCAAACCTATAATCGCAAAGGGCTTCAAGTTGCTAAAGTAAAAAAAAAATATTAGATAATGGTAGGGCATTATGTCTCACCACTCTACCCATCAGTTATTAAGTTATCTTGTACATGGGTTGCTCTATACGAAGAAAAGCCAAGGCAGAGGCATCAACTCCAACTCAAACCATACTAAACATATTAGGTTTTATGCCTTTTCAGTCATATTTAGTTTTTGTGTCCTGATGTCATTTCCCTTGTAAGGCTAAAATGCAATTAGGTACACAAGTGAACCATAATTCCAAACCTCAGCTGATCGCCTGATCAATGAACTGAGGAATCAAGCTCATTCATGCGAAATATGTGAATCTCCTAAAAATCAAACAAACTAGCCAAATAATACACATTCAAGGAGAAACTCGATTTACATCGCTTTTCTGTGCAAAGATTACAGGGCCTACGCCCTAGAAACCAATGCCAACAACAACTTGTGACTGAAGTAGCAAAGGTCAAAGATACCCTAATTCGTCCAAAAAAAAAATTGTGATAGATTTTAAGCATTGTGTGATACCACAAGTAGTATGATAATAGGAGATTCGTCCTGATAGGACACCAATAGTCCAAACATATTTTTGTATTTTATTACACGCTCGTATTATGGCTTTCAATATTTCTTTATTGTTCTCTCTGGCTATTCAGCAAGTTTTCGATGCTTTTATCCTGCCTTTCAGTTTATCGATACTGGTAAAGTGTTTGTAGAGCTCGGACCATTCGGAAGTTGTAACAAAGTAATCACCGCTGTTGTTGTAGGGTCGTATTCCACAAAGTGCACTTGCGTGTCGTCATTCGTAAATCGTACACGAATTCTTTTCTCCTCTCCTACGCGTAGCGCTTTCATTTTAAGAGCCAACAATAATTTCATTTTGTTTCTGCTGTCGAGTTTGGACAGTTCCAACATTATTGCCAGCAGCTGTTTTTCGTTTAAGGAGACCCCATTGCTCGATAATTGCTTCTCTGGCTAATTAGATGAATGGCTCGAAAACCTGTTTCGAACTAGGATCTGTAACACTTTTCCGTAGTCCCACGTCCGTACTTTCTCAACCTTCCAGGCAAAAGTATTTTCTTCTTCGTCATTAGGTTGCAATTTCTCCATCTACTGATTGAGTACAGGCTTGTTAATCTTTTCACTAGTCGATATAGGTAAATTCATTCGGAAGAGGTGAGGTTTAACTTGGTTGTAAGCCCAGCCTGTTTGTTAAAAACGAGAGTCGGTCCACTATTCAATAGTGACATTGAGGTATTTACTCAGTACAAATAACCACTTTTGTCATCCATGCTTAGAATGAATCTCTAATAATAAAAAATATTTTATTCAACAAACATTATCGCAGATCAAATTTATTTTACACAACAAAACAGTATTGCATCAGCTTGGCCTGCCATCACCAAGCCATCAGTTTCTCTTCTCTCTTCGCTTTGAGCCAATCTTCTTTTTTCCCTGAATACTATTTTTTCCTCTTCCATCATTCTCGTTCATCAGTCTTTTTATACAGCTTCTTTTTTTTCTGGATAGGAGTTAATGTGGTCTGTTTCTCCATATATGTTTGTCTTTTTCTATCCCTAGTTCTTTTCGTCCACTCTACTGAATTTTGCACTTTCAACTCCCTGCTCTCCCTCATCAGCTATCTCCTCTTCTCAGCTTCTCGAACTCGACTTTTTCAATTTCTTTTATCGTTTGTTCCACTTTATCCTCATTGCACTGAGTTTCCGCCTCTTCATCGCTTATTACAACGTCCGAGTCCAACACATGATACTTCATCATCGGATATCAAAGAACAATCGAAATAATATCCATCCTCGTCCTAAGAAATATGTTTGCTTGCTTGTTGTCCTATGGCCAAAATTTTGACTACGTTTATGAGGAATCTTTTGTTATCGTAGGCTGAAAGTAGGGATTAATTTGTCATGATCCTCGCCAGCTGGTGATGGCTGTCATTTGCAATCTTGTAGCAACTCCCTCTTTGTTCGAGGTTCAGATGGAGAGTCGTTCTATAATCTTTGTGATTGAAATGTTTCTCCACGAATTTCTGGGAAATTCCCTTCAATTTTTTCGTTTCACTTTTGGAGGTGGTAAATGAATTCATCTTGCTCCTCAACCCCACGAACTCTTTTATCGGTACTCCCTTCGTGTCATCTTCCATCTTTCCCAATATTAGCCTGTTGGCGATGCAGAACTGTGTGTGTTGAGGATCGTAGTTGCTAGTGTCGAATCTACTCATGTTTTTAGTCATGTCCGCATACAAGTTCTCGATTTCGATGCAATAGTCTAGCTAGTCCGTGCCTGTATACCAGGAGGAAAACTCGACGTATTCATTATTTTGGACAAGTATCTTATAATTTTTCTTTGGCAATCTATTGCCGTAAATAATTTTAATTTTTACTACATTGGACTATTAGATTTTTGATATCATGTTGTTAGTCAACATTTAAAATTGGTACACGAGCACACACAAAGACATCTCTCGAAGGATTTCAGCAATGCGTCGTTGATTTGGTGCTTTCTAACTGGCAGAAGTCACTGACGCAGCTGCATCCCCTCTGACTTCTCATTGGAGATAAATAATTTTAAGAACTGATAGACTGGTATGCTAATAAAACGTAGCATTACATTATAAATAATAATAAACATAGTAGAGTTTTGGTACCTTTTGTTATTATTTATTTTGAATTGCGATATATTCCAATAAAACAGCCCTCCATCTTTTGTGGATAATACGGCTAAAAATGTTTTCGCACTCAGTCTGTAACCAGACTAAAACTAAGTCATGCTAATTAATTTGAAATTAATCCTCTCGTGCTATGTGCAATTGCACATGGGATGTAATTTTAAAATAATTAGCATTCGTTACTCTTGTCACGTTACAGGTTTCATACAGGTAACAGTAGCCATGTTATCAACAAATGCTCTAGTGCTATTACTACTGATTATATTACTGCACAGTTACAAAAAGGTGGTCGGGGATTAATGCCTGCAAGTAAAATATCCCAATCCTATAACGGTACTAAAAACTTTGGTATACTAATAGGAGACTTTTAGGTGACTGACCAGTTTCGGCCAGAAGGGTCAAGCTCTGGGACAATGGGTCATTGCAGCAACGCCGTAGAGACTTTGACTGCTATCATAAACCTTTTTTTCATCGAGACTACTCAACGGATGGTAGGATTCCAACATATGTCCACAAGATGTCTTATATGCTGCAATGATTGACAACATTGTTGTCATTTTTGATAAACGAAGCCACCAATTATTTAATGTACACTTAGTTGTCTATTGATAAGATGTTTAATAAAAGTAAAACCCTATTGAAAATGAACTCAGTATTACAAGTTCTGCAATGTCATATTTGGTTAGCCAACCATTGAATTAGAGGTGATAATTCCTACGCCACTTTTACAAACTAGTTATACTAGTTCTACAACAGGAGATTTACCAAAACCCTACCGGGCCTTGCACACCTTCTTTATGTTTCACGTTTAGAGCAAGTCAGACTTTATTCCATCCAGCTCCATTGCCTAAAGGCAGATTTATTCCTAAACTTTAAAATGGCTAGAGGTTTTCTTCTGCTTGAAACCCCACTTTTTAACTTGTCAGTGAACATGTGCACTTGAAGCTACTGTTTCAGGATGACCAAATCCCCTGTCTGATTGGAGATTTGCAGAACCTTCTTTGCAGTGAAGATAATCGAGCAAGAGTTGTAATTCACTCCTTTCGAAATCGGCTTAAGGGGTTGGACCTGAGGCACTTCCGTCAGAGACCGGATTTCTGCCTCCGTAAAGGGTGGGTAAGAAAAATTACGAGCAGATAAAAATTCATTTTTAGTCTTATGTACAGCCATACCAGCAGATAAGACTATTGCAATGACTTTGTCTGTCCGTCCATCCGTCCGTCCATCCGTCCGTCCGTCACTTTTTTTTAACTTCGCAGTGGTACCAGATATTGAAGACCATTGTTTACAACGTTAGATTCAGTGTGAGAAGTTAGTTAAATACCAAGGCAAATTAAAACATCGTTACTTCATTATAGCTAATAGACTTCTTCGACATAACTAAATTAAATAATAACATTTGATCGTCAAATTAAAATCCTAAATTTGTTTTTATTGAGGATTTTAATTTAGAATTTTAATACGACGATCAAATGTTATTATTTAATTCAGTTACGGCAAAGAAGTCTATTAGCTATGAGGAAGTAACAATGTTTTAGTTTGTAAACAATGGTCGTCAATATCTGGTGCCACTGCGAAGTCGAAGATGGATGGACGGACGGAAGGTAGAATTGACGGATGGACGGATGGACAAAGTCGTTGCAATAGTCTTCTCAGCCTGTAATGCCTGTACTCATAATAGTATGGGTATTATAGAATTTGATAAATATGAAATTATCAATATAATTGGTAAACTAAAAGTGAAAAATCGATTGGTCATGATGAATTATTAGCAAAACATATTGTTGGTGCAAAAATTTCTACTAGTGTATCTATAGAAACATTAATAAACAGCATTGTTAAATAGGAATCTTGGCCAGACAAATGTAAGATACAAACTATCAGGTCAATCTATAAAAAAGGTTAAAAAAATGAAGTTATTAATTATAGGCCAATCTGTCTTTTACCATTAATAAATGAGATAATGGAAAAACTTTTTACAAATAGAATAAATGCTTACTTGGAAAAAAAACAATTCCTTATCTAAAAACCAATATGGCTTCACTAAAACGAAAAATACCACTGATGTAATATGTGTTTTGAGCGACTTGGTAGCAACTGCCATTGAGGAGAGTAAATATGTTGGTATTGTTTTTATTGATCTGCAGAAAGCATTTGATATTGTTAACCATACATTGCTTATTAACAAATGCAAAAAAATGGGATTGAGAGGAAAAATGAGTAACATATTGATTAGCTACATCAAGGGCAGAAAAATTTGCACTAGAATAAAAAATACGACTAGTGAACAAATAAATATGAAGTATGGAGTTCCATAAGGTTCTAATTTAGGTCATTTACTGTTTTTTATGTATATTAATGAATTGAAAGTTGCCTTAAATACTCAAAAATTGTACTTTTTGCTGATGATATTGCACCGGTTCTATTCATCGTGAACAAAAGGCAATGGTTGAAAACCTTCAACCAGACCTAAGTTGACTACATCGATAGCTACTTGCTAATTAATTATTTATTAATGAAGATAAAACCTGCTGGATGCTTGTTAAATTTAAAGTTAGGCATGCATATCATTGTATGTGAAAAGGAAGCAATTAGAGAAATAAAAAAATGTGGCAATACTTGTATAAATCTAAAAAAATTAACAACTATAGATACTTTGGAATCTACCTAGATAATTATTGAAAATTTAGAACACATATAACAAACCTAATTAAAAAACTATGTGCGACGTTGCCTAAATTTTACTTGCTGAAAAATATTATAAACAAAAAAAATATGAACACATTATATTATGCGAGGTTAGAATCACACATCAGATACGGAATAGAAATTAATGGGAATGAGCCTAATTATATGATGAGGAGGTTGCAGTGTTTGCAAAACAAAATTATTAAAATGATTTTCAAAAATGGAAACCTAGATGAAAAAACTGATGAAATTTTGTTGGACAATAAAATTAAAAACATCACCATGATAAAAATCTCTCTTATTCTGAAAAAGTAATTTTTTGAAAAAAAAGTTATTAAATAAAATTCTTATTGAAACTTAAGAACCTACACGAATTAGGAAAAGAAAATTTATTCTTCCTAAAATTATAAATGATTATGGTGAAAATGTTTCGAGCTATTATATTGCTAACATAATGAATAATATTGGTGAAAATATTAATAAATGTACTTATTATAATGAATTAAATAAAACTCTGAAAGATCCGGAAAATATCATGTACACTGTTCATGAATAAGTTCATGAAAGATAATATTAAGCTACTAATTATCAAAGTTGCTTATAATACGTTAATATAATTACTATAGCAATATTATGTTAATGTAATTAATATAAAATGTAATGTTAAATTTAATTCGAGTTGTAGTATTGTTTTTGACCATTAATTACACATACAAAGCCCTGCTTATGGCTTTTGGGAATTAATTTTTATTTGTACTTAATGTTTTTGATTGACTGAATAAATATATATATTATTAAAAAATTATTATTATTATGAATATTATTATTATTATTCAAATACAAATTGACTCAGTCCTGTTTGGATTTAATGTTTAAAAATTAAACTCATTAAACTGTAAAGGATCAGTTATTACAATAAAACCTGCAGATCATTATTTTACAGTAATCGAATTTTGGAATAAAAGTGAGGTTGCAGGGGAAAAAATAAAAAACAATAATATTGTATACAAATATCTACATAAAAATATTCTTGCACAATTAGGAATAGTTAATTGGGAGGGATTAAACACTTTAAAAGATCCAAATGAAATATACACAAAAACTGAGGATGTTATCTCACAAATTTATAGTAATAACCGATCCAAAAGGAAAGAAAATACAAAAAAAAAATCAAAAAAAAAATTTCCGAAATGAATGGAGACTGATGAACTTGCGAAAGCAATTAACAAAAAAAATCGTTTGTGGAATTTTATAAAAAGTGAAAACAAGTGTAATTATAACGAAACAAGGGGTGATTTTGAGAAATATAAAAAACTAAAAAAAGAAGTAGCAAAGAAAATAAAGACAGCAAAAGAAAATTATTATGGTAACTATTTTGAAATGCATAAAAAAGATGGAAAAAAGGTATGGAATAAAATAAATCAATTAATTGGAAAGCATGGAAAAGATACAAACATTGAAAAACATTTTGAAACACACTTTAAAGAAAATACACTTAAGATCTGTGAAAAATTTTCAGAACACTTTGAAAAACAAATACCATACATAAAAACTAAACTGAAGAACACTAAAAACAAAAAAAATGGTTGTAAATTAAAAATCGTAAGGAAAAATCTAACAAATGGGAGTGTTATAAAAAATACAATGGGGATAACTGAAGCAAACAGATATGGTATTCTGAAAATTATAGATCAAATCAAAGTAAAAAAATCAAGTGGTCATGAAGGATTTATGATGGAGCACTTTGCAGAAACAAAGGAGAAAACATGCGAATTTATGACAATATTAATCAATAGTATTATTAAAACCGAAATTTGGCCAGATAATCTCAAAAAACAAATTATAAGACCAGTTTACAAAAAAGGAAATGTAAATGACCTTAATAATTATAGACCTATATCACTGTTGCCAGTACTAAATAAAATTATAGAAAAATTTTTTGCTACAAAAATAGAAGAATTTTTGAAAAAATTTAATGTGTTAAATAAAAATCAATACGGATATAGGAAAGGAATAAGTTCTATTGACGCACTTGAAAATATAAATAACAATGTTTGCAGAGCCTTAAATGAAAGGAAAGCTATTGGTACAATTTTAATAGATCTAACAAAGGCATTTGACACACTTACAAAAGATATATTACTGAAAAAAAATATATAAAAATGGCTTAAGAGGCAAAATATACAACATAATGAATAGCTATCTTACAGGACGACAATGCAGTGTTAGAATTGGGGATAACTTAAGTAGATGGACAAATATAGAATATGGTGTACCTCAAGGTTCAGTGTTGGGGCCCTTATTATTTTTATTTATATAAATGACATTACAGATATAGAATGGAAAACATATATAACCTTATATGCAGATATACTCATGTTATCAATAAATAATGAAAGTACAAATATGTTAATAAATTTACAAGAAGATTTTGACAAAATACAAATTTATTTAAGTGAAAATGATTTGATACTGAATAATGAGAAAACATGTTATTTACCAATAGTAACATCGCGTATGCAAGAGGAACCAGGTACAATTACAACATGTGATGGGAATTGTGAAAGAAATTGTTACTGTGAAAAAATTAAAAAAGTTAACAATGCAAGGTATTTAGGAATTGAATTAGACAAAAATTGGAAATTTTATATGCACATTGATAAGTTAGTACAAAAATTAAGGAGAATGATACCTACATTATACAATTTAAAGGATATATTGAACCAAAAAAATAAAAAAATGATTTTTGAAGCACTTATTATGTCAAACATAAATTATGGACTGACAGTATATGGAACGACTTCAAGCAGCATTATTACACAAATACAAAAAGTAACAAATAAAGCAATCAAAGTACTCTTTAAAAATAAAAAAACGCAACATTGTAGTGAAATTTATAAAAAGTTAGGAATCATGAATATTGATACTACATTAAACTGGAGTATTATAAATAGGAACTATTTCAAAACTGAAAATAAAATAAAACTGAATAGAAGTATAAGAGAGAATAAAAAATGGCTACAGGAACCTAAATGGCGAAATTCGTATGGTAAGAGAACCATGAAATTTCTTATACCATCAAAATTTAACAAAATCCCAACGGAACTAAGACGCATCCAAAATTATAGTGAAATGAAACACAAGATCAAAAAATGGCTATTAAATAATCAATAA